>JACVEX010000533.1:109100-397947 GCA_017948575.1 Williopsis subsufficiens
AACAGAGCTGAGCTTGGCTTGGGAAGAGGAAGCAGAGCTGGAAGAAGAAGAGGAAGAGGTGGTGGAGGTAGAAGTTGTTGGAGAGCTCGTAGTAGAAGAGGTAGTGGAGGTAGAAGTTGTCGGAGAGCTCGTAGTAGAAGAGGTGGTGGAGGTAGAAGTTGTCGGAGAGCTCGTAGTAGAAGAGGTGGTGGAGGTAGAAGTTGTCGGAGAGCTCGTAGTAGAAGAGGTGGTAAAAAAGGATCCGGTGGCAGTAGAAGATGTTGAAATAGTTGTGGTATCTTCATTACTGGTTAAAGATGTAGTCTTGTCAATGGAAGAAGTAATATCAACAGAACCACCTGTAGTAGATGTGAGCGGTATACTGGAGTTGACATATGGCGGGATAACACTGCTGAAAGTTGTCACGGTAGTAGTTGTTGAAGCACCAGATGAAAAAGAAACTGGTATAGTTGGGAAAGTTGATTCCGTTCCTGATACACTAGTTGGCACCTTGGAGAAGGAGGTCGAACTGGCCACTGCAGTAAAGTCCTCTGTAGTGGTAGTACGGGCAAGCACTTGTGCTGCGAGAAGCAAGATGGATAACGAGAGCATCTTAATTTGATCACAACTCAAGCACTATTAGGGTATCGTTCGAGTTGAAATGATGGCACTAGAAAAGTATTTAGAAGGCATGGGGAGGGAAAGGGGACGCGATTGGGTATTTGTATGAGATCCATGCCCATAAGAATTACATATCTTGTCCATAACCAGGGAACCCTCCCGCATTGGGCCATGGATTCCCGGTTCTGGAACGTCACTGCAAGAACGATATAGGCCTGATCTGCGCGTCTAAACTGTATCTGCAGCTCTCTGCAACTGTGGTTAGCAAATAAAATCGCGTTTGTTATTTTGTTTACATTTCACACAAAACAACAACAAACATAGAAAAATATCTCTACGGGACGCTAGAGTTTCGTATTGCAGCAGGCGTTAGAATGCCTCATGATCATTCTCAAAGTTTTCACGTAGGTTTGTTTCGAATTGAAAGTCATACCTTTGCCGGTCTCAGTACCTACACAGCTTAGGATAGTAGGTCGTTGGTTGCACCACATGAAACCTCAGTGACTTGTAACTAAATATCTATCGCTAGATTTGAGCTTATCAATAATGATATTTACGGTAATGGCCATTTGAACCACACATAGCTCTGACACCCCAATAATCAGAAAGCGAAAGCCCCCCTTAGGCATAGCTTTATGCACCAGTGACCGCGCTAAGCGCCTCAGAATGATCCATGTTGCCAAGCTTTCTGCTATCCAGCAGTAACCAAAGGCTCACAGAGGCAGATATGATGGATTTAAACTCATATCTGCCAAAGCGATTTTCTTCTATTAGATTTTGGGTTCCTATCTCTTTTCTTTTTAATTAGGGAGCTTCACCTTTATTCAAAAATCACGACTGCATCTGGATCACAAGCTTTAACTGAGCGATAAACTGCCGTAGCCGCCTCACTTCACAGTGACTAGTGGTACCGTAAGCCCCTAATGTGCCACTAAGGCGGCAGCTGTTTGGCTCGCTAGAATAGGATTAACTCAGGGCCGTTGATCATCTCTGTGATCAGGAAATGTACAATATCCAGAACTCAGGTTCATGGAGGATGGCACGAAGAGAAAATGAAATAAGATGTTCAAGATAGTTAACAATGCCTCCATTGAAGCTCTTTAGCAGAAATTACGCATAGAGAAAGGATTACAATGCTACTGCTGATATCAATGGATCATTATTATGGATTAAACGAGAGCACAGAAACGGACTTTAACAAATATGGCTATTGGTTTGGGATATAGTTCAGAAGAAAAGCACTGCTGCTGCAAGGGCCAAACCGGCGGAGAATGTACTCAACTTAGCGGCTGACCCTTCGAAAGTTGAAACAACAGCGGTAGATGAGTTAGCTCTCGTTCTGGTGCTTGTGGCAACCAAAGTTGGAAGCTCAGTTGAAGATTTAGTGATCTCACCACTATAAGCTGTGTTACCAGTGACAGTAGTTGTTCCAGCAATTGTGGCCTTCCCGGTAGTAGTGGATGTGACGACCTTGGCGATAGTAGTGGAAGCGGTGCCTTCGGTAGCAGTAGAAGTACTACCCTTACCCTTGGTGATCACAGTAGTGGCAGATGCCACTGACTGAGTCAATGTTGTGAGTGGGCAGTAAGTGGTATAAGTGGTCAAAACGTTGTCAACGACCTTTGTAACAAGACTGATACCAGTGGTGACTGGGACTTCGGAGCACTTGTTCTCGGAACAAGAGGTGATGGTAACAATCGTAGTGCTAGCAGCAGTGATTGGACAGTAGGTAGTGTATGTCGTAGCTATACCGTTATGAGTAGTGGTCACCGTTGTTAAGCTACCACCGACAACCTTGTAAGTTGGCTGATCAACAACAGCGGTACTGGATTGATAGGTTGTAGTGTGTTGAGTGGCACTCGAAGTAAGGAAAGCAGAAGTAACAGCAGAACCACTGGCAGACGTGCCGCCAGAGATACTAGCAGAAGGACTGCCAGAGGTACTGCTAGACAATGGCCCACAAATGGATTCATAGAATGGGAACTCCTCACAAGATGACCAGCTCAAGAGCTTCTGGTCTGTGGTGGCCATGTAGTAAACGTCCCAACAGTTCGACGTAAGCAGCGTACCCTCGGAGTCATCAGCGAAGTAAATAATCTGGGCACCGTCAAGCGTGTTGCAGATCTCCTCTGTATTCTTGAAGTTCCCTGTGATGGTAATACCTTCGTTACTGACTTGGATACCACCAGCCCCATTACGGAAGTAGTAGTATGACTCCAGGGTAGACTTGTAGGAAATTGGAGTCAACAAGGACTGAGCTGCTGCAAGAGATGAGAAAAGAGAAAGGGGTATCACTGAACGCATTGAAGGATTGATCCTGGAATTTAGTTAACGGAAGAGGAAAACAGAGGGAGGCACAATTGTTATATAAAAAGTGTTAAAAACCCTTCGCATCTCTATGCACAGTTTACGTCCCACAATGTATGTAACTGCATCACAACGATAAATCCGGGCGTCTACATACATGACCCTAAAAGTGGTGCATAAATGTCCGTTTCTGGCCTCTTATGCATGAATCAAGAATGAAAAGGGAAGTTCTTATCTCAATCGAGGCTTAACCAGAGCTAGAATTGATGCACAACACTCTTTTTAGATGCTTCTACATACGATTTGTTTACACATATATATACGCTCAAGGAGGTCATAAACCTTAAGCGTGGTCCATCTCAACCCTACGGCCCTTCGATACTTTTTTTGAAATTAACCAGATATATAGCTACAATCACTATATCCAAGGTCATTGGTAAGCATAACTTTAGTCGTAACATTAAATAAAAAAGCAAAACAACAGAACGAATAACAAAATAACAATAATAATTGATGAGCGCATGAAAGATTGGATGAAATGCTTAGGTCCACAGTTGGATGGTACCAAAGGATTGTTCAATGCCATATGGACCAGCATCCTTCCAGTAGTCGTTGTATGTTGACAAAATAGTCACCTCATTATTCATGGCCTCCAAAATCTTCTGAATAGCTATCTTTTGGTTAGCAAGGGATGGAACGTTGCCACCATTCACAATACCGGCAGATGGATAACCAGTCTCAGTAACAACGATATCCTTCGAGCAGTACCCTTTCACAATGTCGACTTGACCCTTAACGAAATCACCAGCGGTTTCAGCAGTAGAGTATGTGTCAAAGTAGGCATGCGGATTAACACCAACGAAATCAATGGCAGCATCATTACACAAACTTGGATATGTCTCAAAAGTCACAGGTGGCTCGGAAGTAGTGATTTTTCCAGTGTAACCAGCAGCTTCCAACTTGGTTCTGACTGAGGCTATTTTAGCAATCAGCTCATCAACAGTGACATATCCAGCGAGAACAGCCTCATTACCAATTGTGATATAGTCAAAGACGTCCCAGGTATTGGCTTGACCCCAAGCGATCAACTCATTAACGCCGTCATCAATAGAGTCAGCACCATCAGAAGTGATCCAGAAACCTTGGTTGATCTTCAAACCTAAACTCAAAGCATTAGGCTCAATTGTTTGAATGGAAGAACAGTCGGTACCATAGACACGAATTGTTGGGATACCGGCAGACTTGATAAGAGTCAAATCTTTCAACACTGTAGCGGAATTCTTACAGCTGCTGTCGTCATTGTATGGAGAGTAGACAATGGCAGTAGGGACAGAGCTGAGCTTACCATCAGTAGCAGTTGCAGAAGTAGTTGCAGTAGTTGAAGAAGTTGTCGCTAGGGTAGATGTTGAGGATGTTGATGTTGTAAGAGCAGTTGAGGCTTTCAAAGTTGTAGAAGACGTTTGGGTAGTTGGAGTGTTCACAAGAGTCGTAGTCTGAGCTGTAGTCTGAGCTATAGTCTGAGCGGTGGTTTGAGCGGTGGTTTGAACGGTGGTTTGAACGGTGGTTTGAGCGGTAGTTTGAACGGTGGTTTGAACGGTGGTTTGAGCTGTAGTCTGAGCTGTAGTCTGAGCTGTAGTCTGAGCTGTAGTCTGAGCTGTAGTCTGAGCTATAGTCTGAGCGGTGGTTTGAGCGGTGGTTTGAGCGGTGGTTTGAACGGTGGTTTGAGTGTCAGCCGTAGGAGTGGTGACATCGTTATTAGTATCATCGGTGGTCTCTGGAGACAAAGTAGTTGTAGTTCTAGACTCATCAACAGCGGTGGTAACAGCATCGGTTGTAGCAGCATCAGTGGTGGCTGGGTCATTAGCATTCTTGTTGACATAGGAAGTGAAAGTAGTTGGTTCCGCAGCAGTGAAATCAGTCAAAGTAAACGTGTATGTTACACCATCACTAACCAAGATCTCAACAGTCGGAGCAGTATGGGTGTTGGTTACTGTTGTGTATGTGTCAACAACAGTAACAGTTGGAGCAGTATGCATTCTGGTTATGATGATTGGCGCACAAAAAACCTGTTGGAAGAGACTCAACACGAAAAAGATCGGGAGAAATTGCATAGTGAGTTTCTATATATGTCCTTTGAAAAGAGTGACTTGTTTGGTAAGATTTAGAGAGTGACACCAATAGATTAGATAGAACGTGGATCAAAAGAGTGGAAGAAGTTTGTAGACCAGAACACCAAGGTATATGCGAGGCATTTGAGGCATCATCGTTCCCCTTTATATAGACCAAAGTGGCGAGGTTGGCTAAGTTGGCTCAGCATGAGTTGGCTGGTCCCGATAACCTCAAATCAGTCGTTAACCTTCTTGCCTATTCAGTCTTCTGGTCGATCCCTCGCGAAATCGAGTTGGTCGATTTCCTAATCGGGGTGATCGGTCTGCATGAAAAACTGCAAAGCCTCATCAAGGCAGATTCCTCACAAACAACAAGAGCCCGAGAAATTTGACTCTTCGAACGGTATTATTCTTGTTTTTCTGCTCATTCTTGAGGCATAATCAAGAGGCTGGTTTAGAGGCCGACGGAGATTGCCTTTTGAGAGTAAAAGTTGTGGCTTTGAACCGTCGAATACGATATTCTAACGGCTATGTATCAACGACATGTGACATTGTTGTAGCTCCTTTATCAAAGAAATTCAAACTACCTCAATGACTTTTTGAAGTTCTTAATCTTGGCAATTCGGCATGTAGCTGGGTCATCATTCAGATTTCTATCCTCCTCACATCAAAACTCTTTTCCCAATCGAGATCGTCCTCCTGCATGGATCAGCGCATCATCTCCCGATCTGGAAAAGTTCCAGCTCTGGATCAGAATTTTCATGCAGCCTGCCATCACCATTCGCCAGGTACAGGCAGAAGAACCAAGGCCTAAGGACGAAAATATTGGACAAGATTCAATGAAATCAAACAATACAGTAAAATTATAGATTCCATTGGATGATAGAGTAACTACTAAGATCAAAACAGGGACTAATTATAGGAATTGTCGGTTATTTTGAATACTCTATCCAGTATCTTCTTTGATCAAAGAGTATAATAGAAAATCGAGATACCGGTTTTAGAGAAAGCATAAAAATCTCTCGAAACTATTTCTTCAATTATTGCACAAACATATATTCAGCCATACTTGACCTTATTTGCCACTGAGACGGCGTTTTTAGAAACCCAACTGCCTTAGTCTATTGTTTAGCAGTTCTCAAAATCCCACCATGTATGGGTTTTTTATGACAGATATCCAATCTTAGTAGAGTTCGGTGGCGTTTTCTCAGACGAAGGCTCTTCGAGCCCAAGCTCATCCTGATAACTATTAGTAGCAGATATCCAGAACCCAAAAGTGCACTTACGATTAATGATTTGATGTCAATAAATTCTGAGAGATACTTCATGAATTCTTTGTACTAAGCGAGCATTGTTAGTGACCTTTCAAGAATTGAGAGTCTCAAAAGCACTCACTATCTTTAACCTTTTATCAGTCTCCTTTGTGACAGCTATAGTAAGTTTCTTTAGACAATCAATAGACTCCGAACTGATACTCTTCTTCTTGGACGCCTTCTCCATCCTATCCTCCAGTGATCTCAAGTCAGACTCCAGACTCCTAATCATCATATCAAGGGTCCCATCATCTGGGTACTTCTTCACCACCTTCAATTCCTCTTGTAAACCGGCCAACCTGGACTCCTCTGTCTCCAACTCTTCAGCAGCTTTTCTTAAGAGCTCTGGATAGTCAGTCATTTTCTCATTCTCGTCCTAGAGCCCTGTCAGTACCATGGAATGTTTTCTTGAACATCGATACGCACGATCTCAATCTTAGCCGCCGAGACAACTAGTACCTTTCCAAACATTTTAGTAACAATCAACCCTTTGCCGCCTAAGCCCTCTAAAGTTTTGTGTACTACTGCTTTTGAGAATTCCCCATGGAGGTTTTGAATAATGTCATTTGTAGAATATGGGCGGTATTGCTTCTTCAAATAATCCAAGACGACCTCTTCTGGAGTCCCCTTCTTCGCGGCGTCGTCGTCGTCTATCAAAATGTCAGTTTCTACTCCCAACATTGTAGGCAAACTTACCTATCTTCTCAGCTTTCTTTCTTGCTCTAACCATTGCTTTCTCTTTGGCACCAGCGATCTTACTTGTTCACTACATATAGAAAAGTATTGGGATGAAAAGAATGCGAAACTTTCTTTTTAAATATACAGCGGCCAAACAAAAGGATTCAGACCAATGACGGCGGCATTTTCATCATGTATGCTGTGAGCGCAGTCCAGCCAGTGAAATGCTTAGCACCCTGTCCAGCGCCTGTGACGTCGTTGTATTGTTCGTAGAGATAGCCCGTCTCCTCCCAATTCTTCATGCAGTTGAGGACGAGATTCACTCTCAGCGTGGAATAGGTGTCGTTAGCAAGCGCCCTGGTGGATTCATCTAGAAGAGCACCGTTTTCACCAGAGCCGTAGTGTTGAAGGGCTTCTAGAATCAAATAGTTGATGTTGTACCAGATAGGTGACTTCCAGTAGTCTTCACCAGTCTTATAGTTAGCATCCTTTTTTGAGAGGGATCTGATTCCATATGGAGAGAAGAGCTCTGAGGGATCACTGATAAGCTCAATGAGATGCTTCAAGTGCTCATTTCCCGGTTCCAAATGTTTCAAGAGGAACGGGAAGAGTGAGATATAACCCTTGAAACAATAAAAGGCGTCATCATCGTTCTTATCCACAGAGACATCGCAGTATGCCTTATCTTCTTCAGACCAATGCAATTCTTCAATGTTCTTCTTGATATCATGTTCGATTTTTTGGTACTTCACGGCATCTTCTTTCTTACCCAACAGTTCAGCGATTTCCCTCATGGATCTTGTCATTACGCCGATCCAACTGATAAGATCGACATTGAGCTCTGCGATATCCGGGACAGGAGCCCTTGGATAATCATCAAGACCTGACGGAAGGCAATGCGAGAATGTGCGCCCACTCCATCTGTATGCCTCAACTAGTGAATAAGGCTCACGGTCAAACTCTTCTAGCTCACCTCTTTGAGTTTTTCTAAACCAGTCATAATGAAGTTGTAATTTTGGATAAATCTGTTCAGCGTAGTCAATGAGTAATTCCGGGTATCTAATATGGGCATCTGAGATTTCTGTAAAGCTGATATCGCCGAACTTTGTGATTTCTTCTGGTTGATCCAAATTGAGACCAAAGCCAACATCATCCTTCGCCGTCTTGGCCTTAGTAAGTAAATCTACAAAGACAAGCATTAAGGTAGGCGGGTTAGCAATCTTTGGACTCTGTACTTGGAAATCTTCTGGGACTTTAGATCTGGCTTCTGGGCCCAAGATCTGTTCTCTAGCGAGCCACCCATCATCATCCATCAGATTGAACCAACTCTTCAAGATCTCCAGTGTCAAGTCAACATCGTATTCAAGTATTGGGATCAAATGAAAACCTTCATCCCAGTAAAATCCACGAGGGAAGAACGTTCTACTTGGGCATGAAGTAAAAAGCTCTGTTGGACCTTCAACGGCACCACTCAGTTTGATCTGATCATAGGTTTCTTCATTCAATTCAGAATGACGATCCACCAAATGATCACCGTAGTAGTAACCGATACCGCCAAGAAGGTTTGAAAATACCTCTTTAGCGAATGTTTGGTATTTTGGCTCTGTAAAAGGCTCTTGTAATTCAAATGCCCTTTCAAACTTCTTATCGAATTTAGATTTCATAGTTTGGATCAAAGATGGGATGGATTCCTGAGTGATCTTCTTTTTGGACTTCTCTGAATTATATATGATATCAAATTGGAATTCACCTTTGAATATTTTTTGAACCATATGGAGATTACCTTCGAATTCATTGACGTTTCTCAAGACAACCAACGAAGCTGGATCAGGATTGATTTGCGTATGGTGATGCTTCTCAGAGAGATCCTTGATGGAATCTTGTAGCAGAACTCCAAAGATATCAGTGACCTTCCAAGCATTATCATCCGGAACATTGAGCGACATATAATGTGTTTTTCCAGGGTCCATACTTGGTTCCAGCAAAGTAGACTTCCGAACTTTCTTGTGTTTATTAGTTGAAGGCCCATCAGTGATATCAATCTCAAAGCTTTCAAGCTCCACAGATTGTCCAAAGAGCTTAATTGTCTCGCCAGCGTCAAATCCATCAAAGGGGTTTCCAGATGCAGAGGTCAGCATCGAATCTTCACCTTCCAAAGCAGTATAAAACACAATACTGGTAGATTTCCTCTCATAGCCTGGTCTTGGAACACCTTTCACCCTAGTAGCCCAGTTACCGTCATCTGTTTTCACGAAATCAATGGTGAGGTCGATCCCAAGTTCATTGTCTTTCATAACTTGATGCCCACCAAACCGTGGGTCATATCTCTCCCAACCAAATCCTTGGAAATCCAATCCTTGGTCACAGAAGTGTCTGATATTGTGGATATTGTTCACGTCATCAGCATTGAACCAAAAGAGCCCACTTATCAATGAGTGCGGAATCCTTGGCCTCACTCCAAAGTATGTGTTGGGTCTATAGGCTCCCCATAGCAACGAATCCCTCGAGGCCTTAGCATAAGCTTCTACTATACCCTGGTCGAGACAACAGCATACTGAGAGCAGCAGTGTGGCAAGGAGTAACTTCACCGCTGGGGTTGACATTTTCGTAGTACTCGCAAGTCGATTTTCGTCTCAGTCTGTTGTTCTATTTTCAATTTCTTGCCATCAACGAACAATAAACAACCAATACAAAAGAAGTAGGAAGGTAAGAAATGGAGGATGAAACTACAAAGTTGTTGGAGCAATTGGCGAAGCTCATGGGTGTCCAGATCGATGTTCAAGTTCTCAGGATAGCCGCTGCGTTATGTGACGAGGGCGTTGATCCGGCCCAATTGGCGAAGGCCATTAAGGATATCCAGAAAGAACTTCAGTTGTAAGGTTTTCATCCAGCAAGGATGAAATGAGAGCCCGCATGGGATAGAAATAGACAGATACTACAAAAGAGCCGCAATTCAACGCAATTCAACAATACATTCATAGGAGTATCGGCTGAGACTCGCTCCCATCAACCTCAGGTATCGTTGCTGGAGTAAATCCTGAGTGTGGAGTCGCAGCGCTATTCTTCTTTGTGTATGATCTTTTTCTGGGTTGCTTCTTCGTGATTGAGAGCGTAGAGCTGCTTGCTGTTGTCGCCATCATTGGTGGCTTGATCGAAGGTTCTTGCCTGTCTGGAACACTGGTGCCTAGCTCCTTCTGGACGAGCTCCATCAATGGGTCGAGCTTCTTATATCGTTCAACGTAGTCATCGAGCGTCTTCTGTAGTGAGTTCACACGCCGGATGTTCTCTTCAAACACCTGTGTCGCTGTGATTTTGTTAGTATGCCTCCTTCAAGGGCAAAGGTACAGACTTACGTTTGGAGCCTGGGGATATGGATGCCAACCCCGTGAGGAAATCTGCCATATCCTGCCTTATATTTGTTATCTATTGTATTTGTTAGTTCTCATAATCCTTGGTTCTTTCACTGAGTCAGTTATCAACTAACCTGTGTCTTCAAGTAATTCACCTCCTCCATCACATTGGACAATTTGATAGTTCCATCCTCGAAGTGCACAGAGCTCAAATTTGGGGTGGAGTTTATTCTCTCAATAGCCTGAAATGACTCCATCTCACAGAGTAGAAATGCTTCCACCTAGATCTAGCAAAGGTAAAAGAAAGAGGCTTCTTGTTATTGTAATCAACTTCATGTGGCTCTCGAAAGTGCTCCGCGAAAATTACTATTTTTGGTCATCAATCTCATTAATTCCTATATTATAAAATGCTCTCACTTGCGCAGTCTGATCATCACAATGTCACCTTCCAGAACCCAATTGCAGTTGAATCTTTTTTGTAATTCTTCGACATTCATAAAGAATAACCTTTCAACATAAGACCTCGGGAGTTGGAAATATGCTCTTTGAATACACTTCATAGTAAAGAGAACCATTGTGGGTTCTCCAAAACTCATCATCTTATGCCTAGAAATATCCTTTTCAGTATGATATAAGTCAAACCACTTTATGTAGTCCTTGTTTCTCCAGGCAACCAAGATCTGCCCAAGCCTTATGTCATCTTTGGCATACTTGAAGTACTCTTGCAGTGCCAGCTGATCCGCATTGTTGAAGTGTGAAAGATGGAGAATATATATGTTTGATATCTCTCTCAGCTCAGATTTGTTTAAGATTTGTCTATTCTTCAAAAGGTAGTTGATAGAGGGAATATATGTCTGATGGAGACCAATCCTCGAGGATATCCGTATAGAGAACAAAAACACATTCTTGCAGAAATCATCAGGCTCACTGTTCAATAAAGCCTCTCTGAGCTTTCCTATTTCAGAGTTAGTATTACATCACCGGTACATAAGGACTTAGAATACCCACTCAAAGACATCATCACATGCGAAAGTTTCTGGGCCTCTTCTGAAGTAGCCTTGGAGGGGTCCTGTGAGACAGCATCATTCTCTTCCATGGACAAACTCTTCATAGAATTGGATAATGTGGCAAGATCATAAGTCGAAAAGGACTCAGCAAACTCTTTACGGATCTTATCGAAGAACGTCTTTCTCGCTTCTGGGTCCCTCTGTAATCTATTATCTTCACCTCGACTGAGCAAGCCATATCCAATATCTGGCTTTTGCGCAGATGGACAGAACCTCTGTCTTCTTCTCTCGAGATCCTCCTGGGAGCTGGCTATTCCCGTTGCGGCTCTGTTATAATTTTGTGATCGTAACGACCCTCTTCTGGCATGTGGAGGGACGTACCCTTTGTTGAACTGAGACATGATTTATGAAAGGATGAACACCAGATCACCAACGAAACAGAGGACTAGGCCTAATTCTTCTGGATGAACCAGAAGATTAAGAAGAAGTTTCTGGAGATCCACAAAGCGGACAAGCTTATGTCAGATTTCATGTCAAGAGTACAATATATTACGTAAACAGATAAGGGATCATGAAAAGTCAATAAATAGGTGTGGTTCACCGTAAAGACTGGTATTTCTTAGACAGTAGATATGGCCTGATATTGATCCAAATTACCAACGCTATTGTCAATGCTGCGAATCCCGAAGAGAAGGCAAATGTGCGGCTATAACAGTCCTTTCCTTGAACACAGACCCGATCCCCAGTGCTTTCATCACCAATGGCATTGGAGTCGTATATCGATCCAAAGAGATGCGTAAAGAAGAACGCAGGCAGAATGGTTCCCATATTTATAAATCCCCATGAGAAGGAGAGGGGGGAAACACCGAAGAATTCTATGAGAATCTGAGGTATGGAACTCCACGTGAAGCCATAACCGGCACCGCTCAGTGCAGATGTTATCCAGAGGGAATTGTATTGAGATAAGTTGAAACATATGATCTGGACAGTAAAGAGAATGACACATGGGACAAACACAATCCAGCTTCGCTGCTTCTTTAGTCTATTTGAGAGGAAATCACCACATGCACCGCAGATTAGTCGACCCATGCAATTACAGATCGAAAGTAACGACACTTGGAAGGACTGTGCATGCCTTACGGCTTCATCATCCGCATCGTGTAGTAGAGACTTAACCATGAAACCGCATGAGTAGATGTATAATTGACCCAGTCCAGCTAGAATACCCAAGATGACTAGGAGTATCCAGAATCTCGAACTCCTTAAAACGTCCATCTTGCTGAAATCATGCAGCGAGTCGTCAACGTCTTTTCTCCTTACACTATCCTCCATTCCTGAAGAATAAGGCATGAGCTCAATTGCCTGCTGTTGTGCTACATTGCTCTCCTTATCAGCGACATACACCACTGGTAATCCAATTAGACAAATAGCGAGAGTCGAGTAGCCCAAGAACGCCAGAAAAGATCCTGTATCCGAGCCAAAGAGCCAATGTCCAGCCAGGGAGTATAAAAATGCACTAAGTCCATAAGTTGCAATTGGGAAACCCGTCGCTATACCCCTGTTATCCGGGAAACTCAATGCAGAGCATTTGATCATGGCAGAGTTAATGAGTGTGGAACCAACTCCAATGAGACAACTCAAGGAAGCACTGAGTGCAACACTGGGAAAAACGCTGCTGAACTGCGCACTCAGCCCACCGTAACCTATAGATATAGCCAGTCCTCCAGCGATCAGTGCAATAGCCAGTGACTTATCAACAACAATACCACCAGGAACACCGCTCAGGGCAACGCCCATGGAACCAGAGAAGGCCACTAAAGAGGTTTGAGTACCGGAATAGTGCAGCCTATGGCCCAATTGGGGGCCATAAGCAGAGAACAGGTAAAGCGTACCCGCAGTGACACCGACGAATGCGCACGTCGCCACTGTGAGGTAGCTCTTCATCTTCGAGTTGATGTTGATGATGATTTTGATAGTTGTCTGAGACGCGATGAAATTTTGGTGTTCTGAACATCAACGGAAGCTGAGATAAAATGTCGCTTTCGTTGAAATTACTGGGAATACGATCCGTCAGGAGACTCAGCACGACTTCCAACCCATTAAACATTGCTTTTTTCGGTTCTGATGAGTTTAGCATAGCTTCCCTAAAGGCTCTTTTGGAGTTACAGAAGAAAGATAAATCACTCATAAACACCATCGATGTGATCGCCAAACATCCAAAAAGGACAGGACGAGACCTTAAACAGCTCAGCGATGTCCCTATTGCTCAATTTGCTGAAGAAATAGGGGTGCCAGTTGTTAGAGCTGAGACCACTGCTGAGATCAACCATCTCATATCTAAGAACTATTCCATGGCTATTGCAGTGTCATATGGTAAGCTCATACCAAAGAAGTTCATCGACGTGATCCCATATTCACTGAATGTTCATCCATCACTGCTTCCAAAGTATTCAGGTGCTAGTCCTCTACAGTTTGCGCTCTTGAATGGTGATCACTTCACAGGTGTCACTGTACAGACACTGCACCCAACGCAGTTTGATAGGGGTGCCTTAGTGGCACAAAGAGAAGGCATTGAAATCCATGAGAGTGAGACATTAGGATCACTGAGAGATAGGTGTGCCCTGCAAGGTGCCCATCTCCTCGCTGAAGTAATCCAAAATGGTTCTTATAAGGAACCATCTCTTGAGCCAAAATATGAATACTCATATGCTTCCAAGATCACTCCACAGATGAGTGAAATAGAGTGGTCAAAGACAGCACAGGAGATAATAAGGCAGTATAATACACTTGGACCATTGTATACCTTCAAGGAACTCAAAATGAAGAAGAGAAGGAAACCCATTGTTCATGAATGGAGAAGGGTAATCCTATCTGATATCACGAAGGGCCCAGACTACCTACCTTTACAGCCAGGTGAATTTACGCTAAAAGATGGAATGGTGGTTGTAAAGACATCTATGGGATCTATTTCTGTAAAAACTTTGCAGCTTGAGTTTGAAAAGAAAGAGGACGCTGCAAAGTTCTTTGCGAGCTTACCAAAGAGGGCGGGTGATACAACTAATACTTTTAGTCAAAAACAATAAAAGGAATCATTAATGTACATATCATATAAGACTTATAGGACAACTTGACAGTGCTTGTTGTACTCATTAACAGCAACGCCAATGTTCCTGTATAAGAATCTGCGAGAATCAACATGTGGAACAGGAATGAAAGGTCCTTGCTTCGTGTTTATGAGGCCAATCTTGATACCTGTCTTCTCTTGGGTTACAGAATTAATTTTATCAAAACTGATTGCCCATTTAATATCCAAAGTAGCAGTGGAGACCATCAAGATACGGCTATACGTCACAATAACAGCCATTTCATCTCCAGGAAGAACGACATGTGCAACATAGTCATCCGTGATGAATTGGCCACCAGCAGCAGACTTCAACCAGTACTGACCCTGCGCCTCTCTTTCATCAAACGTTTCAATCACGGAATCACGAGAAATATACCTTGGGAGACGCACTTTATCCAAGCCAGTAGCATCAAACGTCGTAGTTGTATTCTTGATACCCTCGCTGACATAATTCACCATGTCAAACACACCGATTGCAGTCTTGGTTGGTAGACCAATCAAACCTTTGCCAAGACCCTTCAAAAACCCGCTAGCACCTTCTTTACTGGCACCTTCCACAGGTGCCAAAGCAATACCAGAGATACCACTGGTAATACCATCATAGAAAGAATATGCACCAGAACTGAAGCCATAAAGTGCATGATTTGGTTTATTACGTCTCTGTGCCAAACGACGACGCTCTTGGAAGTCTTTATCCATCGTAGCACTAGTCAAGCCTTTAGCAATAGATCCGCTGATCTTGGCGAAACTGTCAGAAAATCCAAAGACAGACTTCTTCAAGAAACTCAAGCCACCTTTAGCAAGACCAATACCCAATTCCTGAGGTCTGTCGTTCATAACAAGACCTTGATATGGCTCATAGAAAATATCCATAACACCAGAACTGATGTTATTGAAGAGACCAACAGGGTTACCAATTACATCAGCAGAGCCAATAACACGATGGATCTGGGACATGAATGCCTGACCATAATGCGTCTGAACGTGTTGCAACAATACAGGAATTGGAACTCTCACATTTTCAATTAGCAAAGCGTTCAATCTGATCGGTGCGTCATTGATATTACCAAGAGCCATGGTCAAAATGTTCACAAAGAACATCAAAAGATTCTGTGGCTGAGAATCATCTTGAACATTAACCCTCTCAGTACGAACAAATGATAAATTCATCTGAATTGGCTGCAAGTGCAATGCTTCAAAATAAAGATCACTATCAGAGCTATCTCTCCCAGGCTCAGGAAGAGTAACGATTTCATCACACAACTTTTCTGGTCCAGAATGTGACCATGAGGCACCCGGAATTTGAGTAAAGTCCAGTAAAGCGAACAGAAAGTCCTCATCCACCTCCAAAGACATCTCCTGTAACAAGACAGTTGCATATTTGATATAAGTGACACCATGACTATCATCCTTGACTTTTGAAATAGAACCAGAAAAGGCCGGATGATTATTCATCTCCTTTGCAGACTGGGGGATCACAGTTGGATACAATATAATTGGAAATATACCACCAAACAACTGATTATCGATTTGCAGCCACTTGAGCTTCCAACTAACAGTTTGATAAGTATCCGAATCATTGTATCGAAGCTCAATACCCTTAGCAGTCACATAGCAGAGCTCTTGCAAGCGAGTGTTCACAAGAGAAATACCAAACCCTTCAAATTTCAAGCGCACCTGAGTCGTAATATCCGAATCACCTTCAACGACCTTGAATTTATCCGTGGAATTACTCACAGTCAAATCAGAATCCGTTCCGGGATTAATTAACTTGTAAAGACTCTGAGATGGATCATAGTTAGAGATGACAAGTGTCTGAGTTGGTCCATCAGCAATGACGTTCAAGTCAACAATTGTACCATTACTTGGGATTTTCATCGGACGCAAATTACCAATCTCAGCTAATTGAACATGTCTCTCTCTTCCACCAGCTCTCAGAACGATCTCTTTGTAGAACGCCCCAGGATAGTCCCATGCGTAAGGCATGACACTCTTTGGTGGAACCTTGTAAAACAATGGCTTGAAGGATTCACCACCACTCTGAACTACTTCATCATTCTCATTCACATAAGGATTATTCTGATAGAACAAAAACTCTTGGTCACTGAAGTTACGAATGGAGAATGGCCAGCGATTTTCACCATCACAAACGTTTATGAACAAAGAACCCTTTTCCAACAATATATCAACCTTGAGCAAGGTAACACCTTTCGTCTGGTCAAACGCCCTTAAATAGATGAGTCCAACATCCTTTATGTTGAATGGCGAAGACCACTCTGATTTACCACCAAGCAGACGAAGGCGAATTTGTTTTCTTTCCACTCTTGGAAGCGAGTATAAAGTCTTAAGTCCATCAGGAGAAACCCGGAATGGTTCAGAAGACCCGACAACAAGACACTCGATATCCTCCGTGAGGTTATTCCTCATCATATAACGTGGAGAAAATGTTACTACTTTGGTAACTTTATATTTGCCCTGACCTTCTTCGACGTCTATACCCAAGTTCATCTCTGTTTTCTTATCAGGAAGCTGCATATCAACCTGACCTTTTTGACCAATATTCTGAAGACTGATAGGCTTACTCCATAGAGAATCGCCAAGCTTCACCAAAGCTCTTGATTTGACGTCAGACTCTTCCTCAAATGAGAACATCCTTGGTGTAGTGCTCTTTAACATATCATCACCAGCAGACACCGCAGACTGAAGCACATTGTATTTCTCGCTAATAAACAAATCTTTAGCCGAACGATTCAAGATAACGTAAGGTGAAAAAATTGTAACTTTCAAACCCGATCCGCTGTTTCGAGAAGAGTTATAACGAATTCCAAGATTCAAGACTTGGCCATCCTCATGTTTCAAGCATAGACGTGTTTCTTTTTTGAACTCACTGTTCTCTGGAGAGTTGATGATTGCGAAGTCACTTTTTCCAAAACCAGAGTCTTTTGGATGTACACTTAAGAGCAAGAAATACTCTAACTTCACAACGTGGACAGGGCTGCTGTTACCCTTTTTGAGCGAATTTCTCCAGTCACGTTTAGAACTTCTGTCATAGAGCCTGTAAGAAATATCATAGGGAAGGAGGTTCTCGATTTCCAATGGTGCAGATAGAACAATGTTCATATATGGGTATATACGTGCGAGCGGTTCAGAGCTCATTTGAGCATGAACTTGGAAGTAGAAACATGTGGTATCACCAGGATCACTTGAAGAACATCTAAGCGAGACAGCAGAGGAATTGAGCTTCTTCCAAAATAACGAATTCTCAGACCACTCAAATGGAACCTGGATCTCTGGTTTGACATAAAAGTTGTTCTCATAAACTTCGTCAATAGGAAGAGCCCTTGAAGTACCCGCCTTAATGCTGTACTCTTTCTGACCTTTTATGACTATGTTCACCTGTGTTTGATTTTGAATTACAATAGTTGATCTCAAGGTCACAGTCTTCACGTTGTCTTCTCCTAAGTTGATTTCAGTGATAATTCTGTTGTGATAACCGTTAGTCGGAGGTGTCAACATGTATACGTTCTCACCCTCACCAGAGACCGGGATTCTTGTGACATAATCATAACCCGAACCCACTAGTTCAATACCAAGAATTCCCTTCTGATTATCGGTATCCAAGTTCTCACGAATCATCCTCCAATCTTCAAATTCCCAAGGGACTGTTTCACCGTCTTTGATGTTCGTCAACTTTGGACGACCCTCAGTAGAATCAACCCACACATTAAGATCAAACCCTGTTTGGTTGGTAATTTTATAGGAACTCAAAGAACCCCTAGCATGAATCTCCTTTTCACCAGAGATCGATGAAAACATATGAGATAACAAAGCAATTGAGCGAGATGACAAAGTCCCCTCGACAGCTTTTCTCCCAATCAAATCAGCCACAAGTTTTGGCTTTGGATTATCTGTTCTCGATATATGAACCGTGAAAGGCCATGGCTCAAGAAGTGGTTCCCAGGAAGACTTCGAGTAATTGAAGATGTTGACAAAAGACTCAATATTAGTATCAATCTCAAGATCAGTAGACCAGTTCTTGGCAATGACCTGGAAAGGTTTGACCGAAGTATCTAGGACTGGAAGCTCGTTCACGTTACCAATTAAGACCAAACGGAAGCCCTCAATATCAGCAGTAAGTCTCTCAGCTTTAATCACCAATTCAGCATTATTCATGGATAGACGTCTGGCACGGGTACCAGACAGGGAAGTAACAATGCTTGGTGCATATTGCGAAAGTCTGCGCCTGAACTCTCTCGTAAAGGTGGCATACGTAGTTTCTTGATCCTCAGAGAGAGGAAACGGTTCTACCAGACCTGCCTTCTCTGCGAGCTCAGAAGCTTTGTTGAAAATTGAAAGGGCCAACTTGATATCATTTAAAGAAACTCTCATCAACAATGGCTCAACAGCAGCTTGGATGTTAGTTAGATGGGTTTCCAGGGTACTTTCTCTTGAATCAACCGTTAGCGAAGAGGAAAAGTCATCAATAATTCTTAGTCTGTTACCATCAAAGTCATCCATTTTACACAAGAACATACCAACATTGTTTGCACTAGCTGAAATTATGTTCTGCTGAGAGGCAAGTAGTTGTTCAATTTTAAAAACAATAGCCTCCGAATTCTCTGAAGTCGGATCGGCTAATAAAATCAAAGATATATCAACCACATTGACGGAAAAGCCCAATCTACTAACAGGGGAAAGCTCCTTATATTCGGCAGCTTGGTCAATTGGGATATCTGAGTTAGTTTCAAAGTCGTAAACTTCAGGCTCTATGTCTCTTGTAATCAATTCAGGTGGAAGTTTCAAACCGGCGTCAGCGAAGGATTTCAATGCAAAGATGTAGTCCAAAGCCATAATAACCGTTGGACTATTCACATTAGCCATGACGACAGTGTTCTTGTTACTCGTAGGGCCATTTGTACTTGCTTTTATCGTTACTTGATGACCTTCACGTCCTGATCTTGGGAGAATTTCAGTAAATTTGTTATCCTTTGTTGTACGAATATCCTCCGCGATAAGAGCTTCAACAAACAAACAAGATTCAAAGTGAGAATCATTCTTCTCTTTATAGGACACACCAATACCTTCGAGTGAGAATTTTGAGATTCCTGTGGATTTCAAATCTTCAACATTCTTAGTGCCATTGTGGATAATCAAAGAAATCTCTGGAATATCAAATTTAAAGTCAATATTAAGACCAGATGGGTCTGAAACTGGTGTGGTGGCAGGTGCCACCGACACATCCTCTTTATCAGCATGATAGGTAGCATCAGGGGCAATAACTTTATTAGCATCCAGAGCAGCATCTTCAATTTCAGACAAAGATTTTGAGTCGTCGAAAATAAACACTTTTGGAATGGTCAGTGATAGAGCATAGAGATATGCGAGTTGAAGCTCAGTCAAGTCACACTTGATACCAGACATGTATCCGGACGCCGTAGTTTTAGCGAGATCAACAGCTTTTTCTAGAAGCCTGACGTCAAGATTAATATCAACATCTTCGATAATCTTGAGAAGCTGTACCTTATCACCATTATGGAAAGCTGATGTCAATCTCGTGGAGCGAAGTTTCAAGTTCATCTTGTTCATAAGCTCAGAAGCCATAGGAATAAACTCATTCGAAGCAGAGAACTCTCCCAAATAAATTGTCAAGTTATCGTAAATATCCTTCTTGAAATCCACCAACTTCGGGAAAACAATGATGGGTGTTTTTATTTGAACATCAAACTTCATATTCTGATCTTGAAGAACAGGATTGTTGAATGCTGCATCCCTAGCACTGTCATAGAGAACCTTCATCTTCTGGAACTTACTCAGGTAGTCAAATATCTTATTTAACGGCTCTTCAACAAAGTTGATTCTCAAAGAGCCTGCTTTGAAAGTGAAATTCGAAGAATAGTCATACTGGTTTAGAGCAGGGTCAAATGTCTCGTATGTGAACTCTGCCAATCCATCACCATCAAAGCTCAAGAGCTTTCTAAGAACAGAATCTCTAGACATGCCTTCATTGATCTCATCATGAATATCTAATGCACCAAGCTTACCGTAGACGTTTAAAGCTTCAGGTAGCACCAAGATATCAAAGACGGCAGTCGACAACTTCACAGTTGCCAATTTTATCCCATCATCATTGAGAACTAAGGTTATTCCTTCCATGTTGATATTACAGCGAATTTGCTGAGGCGATGTTTCGACTTCAGTAATACCATTGTGTCTTAAGACATCAGCTGGAGTTTCAGGTGGATTTGGATTGGTGAAAGTGGTCAAGATGAAGTTGAAAATTGTCAAGAAACTCTTTCTCGTTAGAATACCCTTCAAAGCTGAAAGATTCAAGTCAATATCTTGATCATAGATTTCAATCTGTTTCCCATTAACATCAACCAAACGTTGAGTTCTTTGGTATTTTAAATGGAAGATATCCTTTTGGGAATCAAATTTCTCCATTTCAGTGAAGTTGTTAGATGAAATCATCTTTCTAAATTCTTCAGAACCAGATTTCTCAACCCAATCCTCAATGTTGAAGGTTCCAAGAGTTAAGTCAACATTGAGACCCTTAGAAGTATTAAAGAATTCAAGGGCAAAATTTTCAGCAATGATATCGACTATCGGATCTGCATCCATAGTCCTACCATCCGTGCATTTGGAAAGAGACAATTTGACTCTTTCAACGTCGAAATTAAACTCGAAAGCATGTTGACCTTCGAAGAGGTTAAGCTTAGAAGTTCCACCAGAAGACTCACTGGGAAATAATACTTCGCTATCACTCAAGTCATGAATAGAAACTGAATCATCAAGATCAGATATGCTGAACGGAATAGTCAGAGGTTCTTCCTCATCCGAATCGTCACTGCCAAAGTCGGGAATACAGTTATCGATTAACTGCATCATAATTTTGTATTGATAGTCATTCATCTTGGCTCTGAAGGTCGGCAAGTTAGCTGTCGCTCTCACCTTTGCAAGATTAGCCGCACTTGGCATTATCGAAAGCTCTAACAAAAGCTTCATGTCTAGCCTATCAAGAATCAGCGAAGAGTTATCCTTAGTTGAATGCAATTGTTCAATAGTAGACTTGATGGTGGGGCCAATGAGAATCTGAGTATCTTGTAAATGAAGATTGAACTTATCATACATGAGAGTCTTCAATTCTTCCACATCAAGTTTTGCATATTCCTCAGGGTCCAAATTCTTAATCTCCTTCGATTTGTCCTTATCAGCAAGATCACTGACAACACTAATATGACCAGCATCAATAACAGCACATGGAGATGTCCAGGAATTTGGATCTAAAGGAAGGATAATGAGTGGTGCTTGGAGGTCAAGCTTGGCATTGATCGTCTTGTGGTCCTCCCAGATTGCTTCAAGCCCCATTCTTGTCTGCGCAGTGATACCTTGAACAGTCGCCTCAGCAGCATTCATGATAGCGTTGATCGTATCGAGATGGTCTTTTGGAGGCGTAAAGAACTTGACAATTTCATTGATGAACTCAACGTGGTAGAAAATGGTCATACTTCTCAATTTGGCCAGCAAAGCAGAATCAGCGGATCCATCAAGAGGATTATTCTCGAAGGAAACTCTGAAGAACGGTTCATTGTTTTCATCAATCTCTAGGTCCGAATCCAATGGTTTGACGCTAACAAGATTCTTATATAGAGTTGTTTCTGTTCCGTCTTCGATCTTGAACTCTTGCAAAGTGAAGTTCGAGAGGAAAGAATCAGATCTTTGATAATATTGCGCAGCACAGCCTTCCCAGACGATATTAGCAAGATCTTTTCTCGTTACTCTATTCTTAATGGTAAAGCCACCTTTTTTCAACTGTGCGTTCAACTCAAACTTGACACGGTCTCTAGGGATATTGATAGCTTCAGACAAGGCACGGGTCTCATCGAACTCAATAGCTTGGTAAAGTTCATCACGTTGCTCATCAGTCATGATCAAGCTGTTATGCGGAGAAGAATCCTCTGAAGGTTGGCCCCACCAACTGGAGAACCAGCCTCCAGACTGCTGTTTTGGCTTTGTAGTTTCTTGCTTTGGATCATTTTCAACATTGGCTAATCTCTCCTTCCGAAGTTCCATTCTGGCAAGTGATCTGAAGAATTTAATGTCGTCATATGGGAGATCTTCTTCAAGAACCCTGAATTCCTCTTTGTCATCGGGATCAGCCAAATCTTGAGTGATATCAGGAAGAAGAAGTTTCTTCTTCCAGAGTTTAATGTATGCCTTTCTATGATCACGTCTCTTCTCAAGAAACTCCCAACTCCAGTGATAGTTCTTTTCATGAATCTCATTCAAGACGGCATTAGCAGCATAACGGAACCATTCTCTAGCATTGCCCTCAAGAGGCACGTTTGGTCTGAATCTCTTGAATTTATGCGTCTTGTTATACCAGTGGAACTTGGAAGCTGAGAGCAAGGCGTCTCTATATTGATGAGAATCCAATTCGACACAGAACTCTTCGAAGAAGACCTCAGTTTTGATGTGTGGTTGAGTTTCTGTGGAGCCAAGCTTGTTCACAGTCAAATGGCCAGTACCACTCACAGGCCTCAATATGAATTGAGTATTGTCGAGCTTATCCACATTTTCTTCTAAAATTAACGATTGCTTGAATTTGGCGAGTAGTGCATCATGATCATCAGTGTAGATGGACTCAGAGTCGGTGTTCCAATAGGCACATAGGCATTTCAACGTCAAGAGTTTATGAGTCAGGTGACTGGAGACCGAGATGAAAGTCGGCTGCCATTTCTCATCACTAGAGATTGCGGAGAGTTCATTCAAAGTAACACCTATAGAGTATGGACTATCAGTGAAGACATTATTCATATCTTCATATCGGATATGAATGTTCCTGATCTGAATCTGCAAGTTATCCACAATCTTTGTGACGAGACTTTCAGTGAAAGACTCGTTCTTGGCAGCCTCTTCATCCGAGAGAGCATTGGTCGGATTAGCCCTCTGTCTCATTTCTAAATCTGCAAGCCTTTGAATCTTCAGAGCTAGCTCCCTCTTGAGTTCAGCTTCAAGGTCATAGGTGTCCTGCATTATAGGTGCTGCTAGTAGATAGACATCCTCAATTGTAATTTTAACTGGCTTTCCTTTCAAATTTGACCACGGGATCTGTAAGGTAAGCTCACCCAGGTGCCCAAACATGACATCGACCGGGAGCTCCATTTTATCAAGCGACTCTTTCTTCAACCTGAGATCTCTAAGCTTCACGTCACCACTCCAAATACCAATGTTCAACTGCTTTGGGTCGAAGTTCTCGACATAGCTCCCCTATTAGATGTGTCAGTATATCAAAGGTGATACGGTTTTAGCCGCCCATCACTTACCAAGAACCTGTTGAGAATACCAGCAACGAGAGCCTCAAGCATTGTGTATAGTCTTCTTACAACCGCGCACCGAGCTCTTTATGTGTTCTCTGGCCTAATTCCCGTATGGATGTATATTTGTGGCTGTTTATTTTGTTGTAACTTGTGATGGTTGAATTTTGGATCCTGCAGGTTTGCTTTTCTGCCTTTCTTGGAACAAGGCGCCCCAGATTTTTGGTACTTCTCTCATTACACAACGACAATTGAGCAGGAAAATTGGAGAGCAACAATGGCCTCTATCTTGAGAAAAACTCTTCTATCAGGAACCTTCTTCACTGCTGGGTTTGCCGCTTTTGCAAGGCCTTGGAAAGAGGATTCGAAGGAGGCCAATACTAGAACTTTAGAGGAACAAAGAAAGGAGATCCTTCATGATATCCAATCCTCGGAGAATTATAAGAAGCTGATGAACGACTCTAACTATGTTCACGGTGCACACTCATCAAGAGTTCCCAAACCTTATAGGCACAACTTTGTGAGTCAAGGTCTTTTCTTTGGTCCAAAGCATTTGGAGATTGACCCCTTGGTGTTCATGAACTCCAAGGAAAATGAATTACAAGCGTATTACCATATCGGCGAGAAATTGTGCAGCTATGATGGTAAGATCCATTCGGGTGTCTTATCAACCGTCATTGATGAGTCTCTGACTTCCTGTGGTTTCCCACTTTTACCTAGCAAAAGGGGTGTTACTGCTAAATTGTCTATCGATTTCAAAGACCATATCAAACCTGACTCCACAGTGATATTGAAGGCCAAGGTGAGAGAGCATAAGGGGCGCAAGGTCATCATTGATGGTTTTGTGGAAACTGTCGGGCCAAATCCTATAAGAATCGCTGAAGCCGAATGCATTCTTGTTGAACCGAAGTGGTTCAAGTACTTTTCCTGGTTGAACTTGTTCTAGACTCGCTATTTATTTTCACTAAAACCAAAAAACAGAGAGTATAAAAAACTGATTTGTAGCTGGTCCACATAAGCTCACCATACGATATCGAAAACTTTTGTTTTATAGATTATTGCAAACACTAGACAGCATGTGACCAGAAAAAAAAATTGCTTCCACTCAGAGTCGAACTGAGGATCGCTACATTACTAGTGTAGCGCCTTACCAACTTGGCCATAGAAGCTTCTTCAGAATTAAAATTTAGGATCTTTTTACCTAATATTTTATCTAAGGCATTCAGTGCACGGTGCACGGATGTGAAAATTTCGGGGCTCCCAGCCATTCACTTCTTCGGTGAATTCGTTGAACCATAAATCTGGGCTCTGTTGACCGTTCACTAATTTTGGCCAATTTTCAATGTTGAGATACAGTAGGGCCATTCGCACTCAGCTTCCTGCGTTGGCAAGATGTTCAAGGTACGCACTCACAGGTGTCTGTACCACCTCGGTTCGTCTCCAGCACACTACTCCAACACAACCAATTGAGATCTCCGACATTAAGAATGACAAGGTGAGAACATCTCAAAACTCCAACTCCAAGCAGGAGTACAGAAAGCATCGTGCAGAAGCAGAAGCTATGTTGCTGCAAAAGATAAACGCCTTGAATAGTGATATTGATGCCCAAAAAAAGGCAGGTGCCTCTTCTAATCAGCTTGTCGATTCCCTCTTCAACAAGGTGAACTCACTTCCTAAGAACGGTCCAAGACGTATCATGAAGGAGCTTCTCAAGGGTTCCATATTATCTATTATGGAAAAGGCCACCGCTGAGGCTAATGACCCAAACCAGCAGAGAGCGCCAATTTCTCCACAAAACATCTTGAACAAGGCCATTTATCAAGAAGTTGCCCATCCTGCTCTTTTCAGTTATGTTGCGTCTGAGCTTCTCAAAGAAGGTGAATTTTCTGATGTTATGTCTCTCTGGGTGACTTACCTTGAGAGCGAAGTTAACTCTACTGAACGCCTGAGAAACGCTCAACAATTTCAACAATTGGTCACATTGGCATATTTGGAATCATGCACCGTCACCAAGACCCAACCACAATTGGAGAAGCTCTTGCAACTCTTGCAAGTGAAAAAACTTCCTAAGGTTAACTACATGAGATCCCTTTTAACCTCTCTCATCCCTCACTCCAGCGATAGATTCAAACCACTTAACGATGCATTAGATTCGTTGTTCTACTATTCCAGAAACCCAAACGACCTTACTGCTATCTCTGCTGCATTGGAAGCTGCTGATTTCGGTGAAGCATACGCCGTCCACAGAACATGGAATGATGTTCGTAAGGCATCTTCGTTGAATGGTATCAAGATCACGGAGGACACAATGATTGCCTTTATGAAGATGTTCAACACTTTGAACTTACCAAGGGAATCTCAATCTATTTGGAACACCCTATTATCTTCCGGTATCTCACCCTCTACTGATGCTTGGAATGTCTTGTTAGTTACAGTTTCGAAATTGGGTGCAAAGGCAAAGAGATTGGGCCAAGTCGAGTATGTTAAAGAGAAGATCCCAAAACCAAATTCCCAAACCATTGTGACTTTGATGAAACTCTATACTCAATTTCAAAAGTATGACAAAGTGGAAGAGCTTGCTAAGGGTAAACTCAACGTCCCAGTGATTTCACAGGGCTATTTGCAATCATTGGCCACCAGAGGTGATTTCTCCAAGGTGAAGGAGTTTGTTGATAAACTCAAGAGTGAAAAGATTGAGTTGAGTCAACAGTCTTATAACAATATCCTGGCATCTGCCCTCAGACAAGGATTGTATGACCAAATTCCAAAATACTTGCAAGAGATGAAAGCTGCTGGTGTTAAAAGAGACATCGCTACTTACACTATCATGATGGATTACAACTTGAAGTCTCTTGCTGCAAAGGGTGAAATTCCGACTGACTATGCATTTGAACTTTTCTTCCAAGAGCTGGAACAAAATGGTATGAAGCCAAACAAGTTTACCTTCACAGCGATTATGGATAACTTGGCTAAGGCTGGATCAGTTGAGACTGCTCAACACTTATTCAGATTCCTTCAGGGCAAAAAGATGGCAAGTCAAGTCTCATACATTTCTTTAATCACATCTGAGTTTGAAGCTGGCCTTATCCATGAAGCCGAAGCTCACTTCAACGAGTTTAGAACAAATTTTACAGCCAATGCCTCTCACTGGTCTGCATTGTTCAAGGGATTGATCGTAAATGGTGAAACTCAAAAACCTCTTGAGTACCTGAAACTCTTGGAAAATAAACCACAGCTTGTTAACAGATTCTCACTCTATTTCCTCTTATCTGGTGCTAGAAGTAAAAGAGATAATGAATTAGCAGAAGAGGTGCTTGCATTCGTCAATAGGAACAAACTCGAATCTGCCATTACTTCTCAAACTGTGTCTGTGATTCAAGAGTTGGATAACCGTGGCGTTCAAATCCCGGAATCTATTAGGGCTATACTGTAAATATATCATCCCGTGGCCCCATAAGGGTCTCATAATCCGTACATATCTCTCAAAGAGCTTGCATTGTAGAACCCTTAAAACCCATGATCATTAAATATGTAAATGAAGTAAATATCTGTAATATATAAAAAAGAGGGAGAATAAAACTATCAAGAAGATTGCTTGCCCATGGCTTTATCCCATAAAGGCTTAGACCAATGGACGAAACGGTCCTTAGCATTGGTGAAGTTATCCAAGGCTGGTCTAACATCCAAAAAGAATGTTGGCATACCATGATGATCATCTGGCCCACCATAATAGTCAATGACATATCTAACTTTATCCCAGCCACCAGAGCCGTTAGGTCTGAGGACGTACCAATCATGTCTATCAAAAGGTGGTTCTGTGTTAAATGATTCTGGGAAAACTTTAGACAATTGCAAGAACACCCTAGCTCTAGGCGACAGGTCGTCGGGTCTACCTGTGAACTGGGCAAGGCGTGGTTCCTTTTGGTACTTCTCCACGTATGGCTTTTCCCATTCGAGGATCTCTTGCCATGCACCCTCGTTCAAAAAGTTATGAACATCAACCATATCTTCAACGGCATCTTCTGGGATATCCTCTGCTTTGCCTTTACGTAGCATGGCGTTGAACATTTGTTGAGGCGAAGGATATTCCCAGACACCTTCAGATTCATCTTCACCTCTTGGGATTGTGGAGAACGTACGTTCAGTTGGGAGGTCTAATTTCTGACCTGGCATCTTCTGATCAGAGATGAAATGAGGCATGTTGTTCAGAGGGTTCAGGTCCTCATCACCGTCTTTCTTCTTCATTGGACATACAGCAGGTAGATCCTTCTTCGGTTTCACCGGACACACAGCAGGGCGCATGTCCTTATTGTGATCGACCGGGCACTTGGCCTAGTGTGTGTTAGTGATGAGAACTTCGCAGAACCTGGTCCAAGGAAAAGTGATAAGAATACATACAACATTATCAATCTTAGTGGAAACATTGGAAGCATTAGAATCAGCCCAGAACCAACCCATCTTATAACTTTTTTGTTCTAATTTTTGCACCTTCTTTGCTCTTTGTCAGAACGAAAATTTGATCAAGATTCGAAGCTTTTTTTAAATCCGAAACAGTTTGCCGATTTAACACCGCAAAGCCCGCTTCTTATACACCAGAAACAAGTTCGAATTTCAAATTAGGTTAAACGATTTAAAGCAGATTTATACAATACATTCTACTTAAGCTTCACAGACTCCTCATCATCAACAGTGATCTCCTCCAAGTACTCACGTGGTTCTGGTTTATCAAGAGCAGTGAATGGCGCACCGGTGATCTTGGAGTAAACTTTGAGTATGGTCAATCTCAAGACGCAGACTGCTGCACTTACAACAAGACCGCCCACAGGAGCAACGACAAAAGCACCAAAAGCACCCCAATCGTCTGTGTAAATACCGTTCCAAATCAGGAGCAATTTACCACCTTCTTTAGCAGAGTCGTAGTAAACAGTACCAAAGATGAAGACACCAAGTAAACCACCAAGACCACCAGAGATGACCTCCCAGCCTGTTAGGAAGTACAATCTATCCCAAAGTCCAAGCATTATGATCGGGATCACGGCGGAGGATAGCAGATCAGCGATGAAATAGATCTGGAGAACGTCATCTGCAACTTTCAAGCCGACAACGATGACAGGGACGATCACCAACACCACGATGACACGACAGTAAATGACTGGTATCTTATTTCTGAACACATCGTTGGAGATCGTGGACGTCAATGCAGACTGCAATGAGTCCAAGGTACACACAGAGATAGTGACGATGAACACCAAGGTGAACCCAGAGACCCAACTTGGAATCGTTTGCAGGATGATGAACAACGAAGCTGATGAATCCACAGATCCTATTGGGACAAGACCTGCCCAGACGGCAATGATACCAGCCATACCCACCACCGTGGCAATGACAGCCAAGAGGAAGGAAGCAATGGAACAACCGATCCAAAGGTCTCTGTCAGTCTTTGCAGCAAACGTACGTAGCCAAAAGCCAGCCATGAACATATCATTTGTGAAGATGGCAACAACAAGGATATAGATCAATTGCCATCCCAATTTTGAAGATTTCAAAAGGCCAGATTCCGCAATGGCAGCTGTATCAATATGGACATACCCACCGATGGCACATGATACGATAATGATCATTAAAAAAACAGCACTGATCTGTGCAGTATCAGTGATAAAACTCACCTTAAAGCCGCCTACAGCGGTATATATTGAAGTTATGACACATTGGACAATTACAGCGGGCAGAGCATTTAATCCTGTAAGTGTCTCAATGGCATACTGTAGAGATGCAATTTCACTGACCATGAAAAGGAACAATGTCAGGATCGTACATGCAGATAGATACAACCCAGTCAATTTACCAAACCGTTGAAAGACCCATTCGGTGAGCACAAACCCATTAGGACAACGTCTTCTAATTATTGGGCCAAAGAATGAGAACAGAAACATCGGAAGGCCACCAGCGAGCGCATATACCAGTAAGCCTTGGAGGCCTGCAGAATTTGCAACTTGTGGATACGTTGAAAGCACACCACACCCAATACCTTTATATAGTTAGTAACATTCCCAAGAGGTAGGATGAGAGCAGCCTGTTCGTTACATGATAAGCTTCCCTATAAGAAGATTGGCCAAGTCATTGGAATAGGTGCCCCACCCACCATAAAGCCAGAAAGACAAAGCATATCTGTTCCTCACGCAAGAATGACCTTGATCGAGTTATAACGGTATGATCTCAGTCCTTACTGTGAATAAGGACACCCGTCAGAATGCTTCCACCATCTGAGCCTGCGCTCCGCCTGAAGCTATGTTAAAGAGAAAAAGAAGAAGAAGATACGGTCCACTGGAGTAGTAATCATAACATACCTGAAGCGACGAAGTTGAAACCTAAGGCGATACCCTTCTGTGTTCGATTTGCAGACAGGAAGGTCTTTGTATCTCTCACGTAGTAAGCCACAGCCAATGCACTAAAAAACACGACACCATAGGTGACGTACATGATGGCATTGGAAGCCTGTGACGAAAGCATGTTAATATGGTTCTAACTGTTCTAAGTGTTCTAAATGTGCTATAATAAATTGAAGCGGTTTAAAGTGGCTGCTCATCACCTTTTTATATGACAGCCTTCAAAAAAAAAATTCTGTTTCTCAGGCGGTCGTTTTTATGCGTTTAAATGGAAAATTCAGCAACTGGTGACGGAAGATTAAACAAGGTTTCAGCCCAGGTTTTATGGTTCAATCAGTAGTTGAATCAGTAAATGATGTAACTTTACCAGTTGATGCTGGTTATCTCGCTGTGTGGCCTGTCCAGTCTCAAGCTGACCATTCAACTAGTTAACTTTTTGGACTGGAGAACGAACACCACAGGTAAATGATTCCTAGCTTCAATGGGCTACCTGTAAAACACTGATCTACGTAGGATTTGACCAGACTACAAGCAACGTACAGAAAACACCTATATTACAAGACCTTTTCAACAAACTTAAGCCTCAAGGGAGGTCAAGATATCAGAATCACCAGCATCCAAAACGGCCAAGACACCAACTCTGAACAACTTACCACAAGCGGTACCCAACTCGTTGTTACCACCTTGGAAGTAGTGGACGGTAGTCTTAGACAACATGGCGTAGTACTCCAACTCAGACTTTCTGAGAACTGGAGTGTTAGAGGCGACAATAACCAACTTGGCCTTACCTTGTCTCATAGCCTTGACAACAGACTTGTAACCAAGGGTGTACTTACCAGACTTGATAACAAGGGCAAGCTTTTGGTTGATGTTTTCTTGAGCTTTTGGGGCCTGATGTTGGTGTTAGTATTGGAGCTTGTCCAAGTGCCCACTAGGGTATCTATGCATTATTGGGGGGATTCGCATTTCCAAATGAATGACATTAGAACACCACTAGGGAATAAGCATCATGTACTGACCATCTCTGTGTATTTGAATTGGGTTTAAAGAACACTCCGGTCTGTAGGACTACTAAGTGATATTTGTTCGAAAGTTTTGTGTGTGTGTGTGAAACTTTTCGCAGTATCAGAGTCTCCATGGTGCATGGGTGTTTTCCTGAAAAACTTTTTGCAGTCACAGAGAAAAGTTTTGTGATGTCCGGGTGAACATCAAGAACAGACGCGGGTTTTTTCACCAATTTCCACAACCAAACATAGCAGTACCAATTAAGAGGTCCTATAGAACACAACAAAAGGTGCGTAAGACTTGTCCATGATGGTACGAGGAGAGATTAGAAGTGATCCATGGAAGGAGACGATTTTCATGAATGCTTTTTGCAAAAGGAAACCCCTTATGAGGGGCAGATACATTTCTATTGAGAGAGTAGACCTGTGACACTATTCTGTACGACAAGAGCAATGAACTATAGGAACTATCTACCAATGAACAAAAATATAAAAAGGACTTAACCAGAGAACCGAAATAGAGAACCATTGAAGGATCGAATTGAAATGTTGAAGTCTTGAACCAATCAGAGTCCACAGCCTTCTAAACTGCCCATGTACCATACTCTACTTGGGACACTGTACTAACATATCGCCTAGTCACAATGAAGGTTGAAGTTGATTCTTTCTCTGGCTCTAAGATCTACCCAGGTAGAGGTACCTTGTTTGTCCGTGGTGACTCCAAGATCTTCAGATTCCAAAACTCCAAGTCTGCTTCTTTGTTCCACCAAAGAAAGAACCCAAGAAGAATCTCCTGGACCGTCTTGTACAGAAGACACCACAAGAAGGGTTTGACCGAGGAGGTTGCTAAGAAGAGATCTAGAAAGACCGTTAAAGCCCAAAGAGCTATCGTTGGTGCTTCTCTCGAGTTGATCAAGGAGAGACGTGCTTTGAAGCCAGAGGTCAGAAAGGCTCAAAGAGAGGCTGCTGTTAAGGCTGACAAGGAGAAGAAGAAGGCTGCTAAGGCTGCTAGAAAGGCCAACTTGGCTGCTTCCGGTGCCTCCAAGGTTTCCAAGCAACAAGCCAAGGGTGCCTTCCAAAAGGTTCATGCCACTTCCCGTTAAGAATGTGTTGTTTTAATATGAGAATGTACATTGTTTAACTGTTGTACTACGTGTAGTTTTCTATTGATCAACGTCTGAAGCGTCATGATGTCCTAGCAGCTTGCGTCTCAGGCCATCCGAGTTATAGTTGAACATGAGCAGTTCTGAATAGGATTCTTGGCCTGTGATATCTATTCTCATCAACAGGGAGCCAGACATTATAATATCTTCCTATCTGACTCCCGTGCTGATAGAGAAAAGACACTACCAACAATATGATATCCAGAAATGCACTCATAAATCAAACCATGCCTCAAAGTCACACACCTAAAGATCACTATTATACCAAAGAAACTGAAGCCCCGAATTAGAGATGGAATCGTAGGTTTTCTGAGGTTGATGCTTCAATGGCATATTGCGTCGATCGAAGATGGGGATCCACAATTGCAAAATCAATGCCATAAAAAAGGAAACCCAACAGATATGCACACAATAAGTGGCAATACTACTTCAGCTGTATTATACCGTATACAGGGTACGCTGTAGTTTTAGGTCGTTAACTTACCTCATTAGGTTTATATCATCGTTATTTAAAAAAGTCTTTTCATTAACATAATTGCAACTATGGCTGATTCTTTCATACCTCATTTTCAGGCACACTAAAGTGATATATCCTTTCTGTCATAAGGAACAAGTCAGCAGTTCAAAATCCTTCAAAAACTAAACAATTTATTTGAAACTTGCCTGAAGGCTCATAGCTCATACATGAACCCTATCGATATATGTCTCCCTCCGTCAATTATTTTCAAAAAATCGAGTATAAAAGGACTAGAGCTCTGTTCAAAAAATATCGACGTAGACAAGAGATTAACCATCTACAAAATTTAAATAAAACATGAACATTTTATAAAAGCAGGTCAATTGGAAGATATGGATCCTAGCGAAGAACGAATCCCAATGAAACAACAGGTAGAACGAATTAGTGAGAAAAATAGCAAATTTGGCATCCAAGAAAAAGTCCGTTACAGATTGATAGCAATGTGACGCCAATACAGCGAGATAATTCATGGACAGTGGACAAAAAATAATGTTTGTTATCAAGTCACAAGAAGAAAATACCCAATGCAAACAACCCAATATATTTCACACTAACACGACTAGATCCACCACTGAAAGTCTTTGCTGTGTATGTCGTACTAGACCCTGGCGTACCATCAGTGGGGGTAACGGTTATCAAAGTGGTATCTGAAGTACCTGAGATAGCAGGGAAAACGGCAGTAAAATCATCAGTAACAGTAGAAGTCACAATATTTGGTGAAGAAAGGCTGCCTCCAGCTGATCTAGTAGTCTCGACTGCAGAAAATGGGATATCTACTACAGATCTTGAGCCTTGAGCCTTGACGGTTGTAGAGGTACAGATGGAAAGAGTCTTAGACACAGTTTCTGCAGTGAATAGAACAACTGTATTAACAGTTCCCTGAATGCTATTGCTATTATCTGGCACACCGACACTAACAGCAGTTGATTCACATGGAACCGTAATCACAATGCTAGAACCGTATTGGTTAATTGCGTCAGTGGTCATCAAAGCTGGGATAGTGATGGGAGCGGTGGAACCACTGCTTTTTGTGGTTGAAGTCATGGAGCTAGCATAAACATCTGGCATAGACGTAACAGATGCATCAGAGGAACTGTAGCTACCTGGATTGAGAAGTGTACTGGATGTGGTGGAAAAGACCTCATATGATCTAGTGAGAAGTGAAGAGCTCTCTTGCAAAGGAACCACAAAAGATGATGAGCTTGTAGTATCAAAGGAGCTTGCGTCAGAATGTGGGGAGCTTCTAGTGACAAAAGAGCTTGACTCAGAAGATAATGACGGCATGTTAGAAGAAAAGACTGCTTCAGATGAGGAACTCCGAAAAGAAGAAGACGAATATTCAGCATATGAAGAAAATCCAATTTCAACTGACGAGGATACGATACCTGAAGAAAAGGAACTGATTTCAGAGGAGGAAGAACTGAATCTGACAGATGAGGAGCTGAAGTCAAAAGTAAAACTAACTTCAAGGGAAGATGAGCTCGAATCAACAGAATAGCTAGATTCAACAGAAGAGCTAGTTTCAACAGAAGAGCTAGTTTCAACAGAAGAGATACTCTCAACTGAAGCGGAGCTTGATTCCACAGAGAAAAAAGGAGAAAGAGATACAGTAGATGAAGCATAAGAGACATCAGAAGAGTAAGAGCTCAGCTCAATTGAAGAAGAGCTGATTCCAGAAGAAGAACAGATTTCAGAAGAAGAACCGGACTGCTCTCCAGAAGAAGAGCTCTCAATAGAGAGGGAACTGGACTTCACTTGTGAAGAAGAAATCACTGCAGAAGAAAAGCCGACGTCAGAAGAAGAAGAGCTAGCCTTAGAGGAAGAACTTGACCGAACAAGAGACGAACTAGAATCGACAGAACAGCTAAACTCAACAGAAGAGATACTCTCAACTGAAGCGGAGCTTGATTCCACAGAGAAAAAAGGAGAAAGAGATACAGTAGATGAAGCATAAGAGACATCAGAAGAGTAAGAGCTCAGCTCAATTGAAGAAGAGCTGATTCCAGAAGAAGAACAGATTTCAGAAGAAGAACCGGACTGCTCTCCAGAAGAAGAGCTCTCAATAGAGAGGGAACTGGACTTCACTTGTGAAGAAGAAATCACTGCAGAAGAAAAGCCGACGTCAGAAGAAGAAGAGCTAGCCTTAGAGGAAGAACTTGACCGAACAAGAGACGGATTCTCGACAGATGAAGAAGAACTGATCTCAAAGGAAGATGAAGAGCTCTCGATAGATGAAGAACTGAACTCAGAGGAAGATGAAGAAGAACTGATCTCAGAGGAAGATGAAGAGCTCTGAATAGAGGAAGAACTGGTCTCAGAGGAAGATGAGGAGCTCTCAGCAGATGCAGAAGAGCTCTTAGCAGATGAAGAAGAACTGATCTCAGAGGAAGATGAAGAGCTCTCGATAGATGAAGAACTGATCTCAGAGGAAGATGAAGAAGAACTGATCTCAGAGGAAGATGAAGAGCTCTGAATAGAAGAAGAACTGATCTCAGAGGAAGATGAAGAGCTCTTAGCAGATGAAGAAGAACTGATCTCAGAGGAAGATGAAGAGCTCTCGATAGATGAAGAACTGATCTCAGAGGAAGATGAAGAAGAACTGATCTCAGAGGAAGATGAAGAGCTCTCGATAGATGAAGAAGAACTGATCTCAGAGGAAGATGAAGAGCTCTCGATAGATGAAGAACTGATCTCAGAGGAAGATGAAGAAGAACTGATCTCAGAGGAAGATGAAGAGCTCTGAATAGAAGAAGAACTGATCTCAGAGGAAGATGAAGAGCTCTGAATAGAAGAAGAACTGATCTCAGAGGAAGATGAAGAGCTCTCAGCAGATAAAGAGCTCTCAGCAGATAAAGAAGAGCTGATCTCAGATGAAGTTAAGCTTGAAGATTCACTGGATGTGGAACAATAGAAGCAAGTACCAGAACTAGTCGTAGACGTAATGGTTCTGTAACCTGTTGGAACAGAGGATGTAGAACAAGAGAAACAAGTACCAGAACTGGTAGTAGTCGTTACCGTTCTGTAGCTGGTTGGCAGAGCACTAGAAGTGGAACATGAGAAACAAGTGCCAGAACTTGTAGTAGTGATGATTGTTCTGTAACTGGTGGGCAACTGAGCATTAACATAAACAGAGAAAGCCCAAAGGGCGCACACAAAGACAAAGGAGTGCAAATGCATTGGATGATTGAAGTTTTGTAAGAGAGCGAAAGATATCCCAAACTAACACCAGGTTCAGATAGAAAAGAGGATTTGGGGAGAACGAGAATAGATGCTTTTAAGCAATACAATGGTGACTGCACCTCGGAACATGGAACACTTAGCCTCAAGTTCTATGCATATCAAGGCAGAGATTTAGGGTATCGGTAATGCACAGAGAGAAGTTGAAATGTTCATATACCAAACAAGGTTTCATATTCAAAATTTGTACTAGATAAAAATCTGAAGTTCCCTAAAGTTCCATAGACAACTAGATCTGTTATATCAACTTGAAGATGAAAACATGGCAATCTTGATCAATCACGAGTATAGTTGAATGCATCATTCTACCTTTTTAAGTTCAACTCCACAATCGAAATGAGGCTGAAAGGTGCCTCGGCTTCCCTTTTGCAACAAGGGAGTAGATGGACACATCTGAAGACCGAGCTATTGTGTTTTCCCGATTGGGAAATTCAGCAGATACCAAAACACAATAGTTTTTCGATCTACCATTGAACAGAGGTATCAAGCCAATATTAGAGTTTGTGTTGCAAAAGCTCAAAGTCAAAAGAAAGCATCAGGTTTCAAATGAAACATGGTCGCCACTGTCACCCCTGAACAACCATATCCTTCCAAAGTTGGAGCCGCATATTTCTGATCTTTCCATGATGTGCTGTCCAAACCGATGAGTTACCTCAATATTTTCGCAAGAGGAAGGTTACCCGGTGTTACCGCGAATCCGTTTCAGGTAACTGGTTCTGGAATCATGTGAGAAAGAAGGTGAATACACTTTGAACATATAACACCAGCGACACCATATCCCGCATATCCGTTCAATATGATGAACTTCACGAGGTTTGCTACCGTAGGGTTGAGGAGATCCACAACGCAGGCTTCCAGAGCTTCTTTTAAACTGCAATTCGCAAACAAGATGTATAGATCCAACAGCATGAGATTCCAATCGTCGAGGGCATCTTCAGGTTCTCAGAATGGGTCTCAACAGAAGAAGAAGAAGAGTGGAATTAAGGCATTGATTCAAGAGTATGGGTACTCTGCATTGGGTGTATACCTCCTCTTATCTGCCCTAGACTTCCCACTTTGCTTTGTCGTCGTTCATTCCTATGGCGTTGATAAAGTGAAAGAGGTTCAGACTGAAGTGATGAACTATCTAAAGAAGGTCACCGGATTTGGAGAACAGAAAAAAGTCAAGAAGACGGATGAAAATATGGATGCCATAGAGCCAGAAGAGGAGGAGAGTGCATCTTTTTGGGATAGTCCATTATTTACCGAAGCTCTTGTTGCATATGCCCTCCATAAATCCTTCATTTTCATCAGAGTACCAATAACAGCTGCAGTGACACCAACTGTGGTGAAACAGCTGCGTACGTGGGGATTTAACGTTGGTAAGCAGAAGTTGACCACCATAGCGCAGCAGGCTAAGGCGAAGACTACACAGACTGTAGTTAATAAGACTCATGCTGCAGCTGATAGTCCAAAGTTTGGAGCGCCAGCTTCCAAGAGACAGAAATGGACTAGCTGGTTCTTCTGACCTCCTCATCACCTTCCTGTAAATATAAACTACACTTATGCTCTATATAAATTTCATTAGATTGAATCGTGAACTAAAATAAGGCTGTATGAGAAACCCGCCAGTGCAAAGAATGAATAGAGAAGAGATGATGTATTTCAGATGCCTTAGAGTTTGTTCTTATTCTCGCGCACAACAGTACATTTGATCAAACCGTTTGGATGTGGAGATGGGTAGAATAACTCATTATCGTTCTTCAGGCCCTTCCATTCTAGATCAAAGAGGAAATAGTGTTTGTTTGGCAAAGAGTAAGAAACAGAATAGACAGAATCAGCCTTTTTCAAGATATCAGTGGCCATGTTGTACATCGTTGCTTGGACAGATGGTGAATTCTCAAGGGCAAAAGTAGTCAATGTGACTTCTCTGGCAGTGTTATAAACAGAGTCAAACAAACCCTTCTCAGCCAACTTGGCAATGTCGTAAATAGAACCCAACTTCTTGGAATCAAATTCCCAGACAGCATCCACATCGGTGGACAGGATTCTATCAGTAGTTGGTTGTAAAGTGGTAAAATCACATTTGTTATAACCATAAAACATTGACCCAGTAGACTTTAAGACAGTCAAATCCTTGATAGAAGAGGATAACTTATAATCACCAGTTCTCTTGTAATAAAGGTTTGTAACCTTCTTTTCAGCACCTTCATGAATGAAAGAATGGTCGTGCAGTTGGCCATTAACACTGTACTTGACCCATCTATCTTGAATAACGCTAACTGAAACACCCGAAACATGGGAATATTTCTCAACGAAATGAGTGGCCAACTTGGCTGCGAATCTCTCGATAGGCCAGACCTCTGTGGTCTTTGCAAGGATAAGGATGGTGTTCTTCACAGTGTCAGTTGGAACGATTGGGGAGTTATCAGCCTCGGTGTAGGAAATGTCAAAATCACCTTCAAGTAGAACTTTTACAGTAGCCTCGATGACCTCTTGCTTCTTGGGATTATGTGGATCCTTCTTGACTTTCAGGAACTTGACGTTGTCCTTGCCGTACGTCGATGAAGAGAGAGTAGAGTAAGCCATTGTTTTAATTATTTTGATTGTTTAGTTGTTACTGTTAATGTTAGCGATAAAACATTTAGCGAACACAACCAGGACTTAGGAAGTGCAGGCCCCCTTTTTATACTCATCGCTTCATTCCTTATCAACTGCAGCCCGATCCGGAAGAGGTTAAGCAGCCCCGAAGCCTTAGCGGTGTTGGCCGGCAGAGATCGCCGCGCAGGAGAACGCCGATGGGGGTGGGCCTCTTTTTTTTTTTTTACCATGGCAGAACCGATGAGCATAACTACGGTAGCTGCTAGGAACGGTGATAAATTTCTGTAACGCCTCTAACGTCTTTTGATTATATAAAGACGGATCGTACGATGCAGCACGTTGACGTAATTGCATTTTAGTAACTATTCGGTCTTATCCTTATCGTTTTCAGGCACAGTCGTCCGATCTATAGGATACACATGCAATCACCATACAAACTACACATGAACACAGTCCTCAAACCCCGTCTCATCACCGGAGTGGGCCTTCGGCACAGATCACAGTCCACCATATATGCTTTATCAACACACTTATCCAGAGCAGCCATAGGTGTGATTCGTATATCGGGTCCGCAATCGTCTCATATCCTCGAGAAATTGACCCAAAAGCCAATACCCTCTGCGAGAACTGCCACAGTTAGAAGACTTTATTCACCGCGCACACACACACTATTGGATGAGGCACTTGCTATATATTTTCAAAAGCCTAGAACATATACGGGTGAAGACCTTGTGGAATTACATGTCCATGGTGGTACTGCTGTGATTCAATCAGTGTTGAGAGCCATTGAACAGTTACACGATGCTGAATACCCAGTGAGGTATGCGGAAGCTGGTGAATTCTCACGTAGGGCTTTTGCCAATGGGAGGTTTGACCTCACTGAAATTGAAGGAATCAGGGAATTGATCGATGCTGAAACAGAGAGCGCAAGAATCGCAGCAGTGAATAGTGCCACTGGATCAAACAAAGTTTTGTTTAAAGATTGGAGAGAACGTCTTGTACATAACGTGGGATTGCTCACTGCAATCATCGATTTTGCAGAAGATACAGAGATTGAGGATATTGAAAACATCTATTCAACTGTTTCACGAAACATTGATTCCTTAGAATTTGAGATCAATTCTTTTCTAAGAAGAGGTGAAAGATCAGAGATCTTACTCAAAGGTATCAAAGTGATCTTATTGGGACCACCAAATGCAGGGAAGAGTTCGATTCTGAATAAGTTGGCCAGCTCTGAAGCTGCTATAGTGAGTGATATAGCAGGTACAACGAGAGATGTTATCAATGTTCCATTAAATATCAAAGGCTATAAAGTTATCGTTGGGGATACCGCTGGGATTAGAGATATGGAAAAAGCTGACAAGATAGAAGCTATTGGGATCCAGAAGGCCAAGAAACTCTCAGAGCAAGGTGATCTGGTGCTGGTGGTACTACCAGTGGATAACCTTAGATTGGATACCGAGTTGAATTTACATATTCAGGAATTAAAGATTTCAAAAGATGTTATTGTGATATTGAACAAGTGCGATCTTCTATCTGCTGAATCTGATCAAATCATCAAGTCTTTATCTACAGAGTTGGATTTAGATTCTAAATCTTTCATCGCAGTATCATGCCTGCAGGAGACAGGTTTAGAAGAATTGAGCAATCGTCTAGTGCAGAGATTCAAAAAGATCTCATTAACAGAGCATAATGATCCAATCATTGTCACGACTCGTGTTCGTGATATCCTGTTGAACGATGTTCTCTATGGTTTTCAAGAGTTCAAAAGGTTTAAAGATCTAGATGACGTAGTCATCGCCACTGATTCATTACAACAATCGATTGAAGGAATCGGTAAGATCACAGGTGAAACAGTTGGAGTAGAAGAGGTCCTTGGTGTTGTATTTTCCAGCTTCTGTGTCGGCAAGTAAAAATCATTAGGCTTTATGATTAAAGTGAATATACATAGCATTCTAGATTAACACCAATGCAGTGTACAACACAATAGTAATACCCGCAGCAAATAAAGTTGTTAGATCCAGTTTCAAAGTATGAGCAAGGCTCGTAACAGAATTCATCACCTTAGTGATTGTACCATTCGTTTCAAGATTGAAGACAACATTTTCATTTCTCCTCATGATCAAGTCTCGCGCCTCGTATTCTTCAACTGGTTCAGACATAAAGACATTTATCAATCCCCTCTTAGTCAACGTCGGGAAAACAACATCGAAATTGAAAGCTTCATCATCCTTTATCACTTGATCAATCTCCTCTTGGGTCAATGCGCTTCCGAAGATTTCATAGAATTCATCAGGAAAAATGACTTGATTACTCTCGAGATACTCAATGTCTGGTCCCCGATCTTCCAGGACTTGGCTTTCAAACGTAGCCTTCATGTCACCGATATCTTCTGTATCAGGCCAAACTTTTAACCAATAATCCAATGACTTCCAATTTCTAGATTGGTTGTCATCATCCTCTTGCTCTAATCTAAGTTTCTCAAGCAAGGCCAATTTGAAATAAACGACGATCTCCATCGGTACCCTATGCATCTTCTTCATTAACTTACTGATCTTTACCGAGATCTCGAAGATTAAGATCTCTAACTCCCAAACAATATCCGTAAAGATCCTAAGGATTAACTTCATGGAAACTTTAATCTTCCAAAGAATGTCCCGAGGCAATTCCTTAATGGTCTGTATAACCAATTTTCTGATTAGTGTGATGATCAACTTGATCATGTGTTTGATCTTTTCCATGAGCATGATGATTTTGATACAGCTTACGAATCTTGTGTCCTTAACAAGTTTCTTCAACTTGATCATCTTAACAACGGCCACCGTCTCTTTCCTCGTCTCCTGGATGATTTTCTTGACCTTTTTGATGACCCTCTTGGCAATGGAGATAATACTCATCTTGTCAATGGAATCGATGTGTTCAGGGTCACTCTGGAGTAATTTGGCAATCTTGGCATAATCTGTTTCAGGATCCCAGTAGTCCAATTTGGAGCCCGCTTCATCTTCATTATATACGCTCAAGCCTTCGAAGAGTGAATAATTCAGATACTTAGGATACTTCAAGAATTCTAGACTATGTTCACCATCCGAAATCTTGTCGTGGCCCAGAGTACGGAAATCAAACAATTTACTTATAACTTTCTGGTTTGGTTCACCGATCATTCTATCGAAATCCTCTTGATTATTCGTCAACTTCTCAGCTATTTCCAATAGGTTATTTGTGGTCAAACTTGCAGCAACCTTAGCAAAATTAGCTAATGTCCGGTAAACAAACTCCAATTGATCGTGAAGATGCCATAACTCAGCATCAATTCCCTCCTCAGTCATAGAATCGTACATAGCCATGTCCTCAGGGTTAACCGCCTGCATTAACACAATTGGCTCAAAATAGGACGTAACACTGTCCCAGGCGAGCATCATGAGCTGTTCATCACCTTCAATGAACTCCTGAAATTCGTCGCAGTAAGTTAGAGTAATAACCAACCATAGCGCCGTAAGAAACAACTTCATTTTCCCCTTTGTTTCCTCAGTTTCATAAGATGGGAAACAGCGAGTAGGAAATAAACAACGATTTATAGAAACGCTTAGCCGCCCAGACATACACGGAACATTCCAAAAGCCTGAATAGGAAGGTGGCGGTGGAAGGCCTACTTCCCCCACCCCGCGGTGAATTCGTCAAGCTGCTCGACGATGCTTTCAATGGAAGAAAGATTGGACTCGATGGAGTACAAAGATTGGTTCATTTGTTGTAATTGTAGTTCTTTGTATTGTTAGTAATACCCAGTATGTATGATATAGAAACTCACTAGTCGATTCAATACTATCAGTTTTCTTGGCCAGCTGCTTCAGCTCTTCTTCCTTTTTTATATACCTGAGAGTGGTGGAGGTGTTAACCTGTCTGATGGTCTCCAGTTGTTTCACTGTCATCTCAGTGTCCTGCTCATACACTTGCCTTGTACTTCCAAGTGTACTGTCTATCAGTCTGTAGGTTTCTGACATTGCCCTTCTTAGCGTTCTGTTGTATACTCCCTGCAAATCTATCTTCTTTCTCAGATTTGGAAGTGTTGATGTTTTTCTTGCATACTATGATGCGGTCCCAACCGCTGAGATAAAGCCTAGCCAACAGGGAGAATATTCTTCCGTTTACCACACTGAAAAGAAACAATCAGACAGACAACAGACAAAGCAGAATGGATTACCTAAAGAAGGCAATATGGGGCCCAGACCCTAAGGAACAGGTATGTTGATGATATGTTTCCTTTTTGTGTGGAGGTAATAACAACCGACCTAGCACAGAAAGTGCAAACAACTCACACGTCGTAATGTTCGTCAACTTGAGAAGAGCATCCGAGAGATCACAGCGCTCCAGAAGAAGACAGAAGTACTGATCAAGCAGAGTGCCAAGAAGAATGATTTGAAGAGCGTCAAGGTGTATGCACGTGAGCTTTATGGTATCAAGAAACAACAATCGAGACTGTACAAGTCCAAAGCTCAGTTAGATAGTGTTGCGATGCAAATCGATGAAACCTTCGGCATGTTGAAATTGCAGCAAAATATGGCGAAATCATCACTTATCATGCGAGAGGTGAATAGCCTTGTCAAGCTGCCTGAATTAACTGGTACTATGAGAGAGCTGGAGAGAGAATTAGTCAAGAGTGGCATCATCAACGAAATGGTTGGTGATACCTTAGATACCATGGATGAAGTGGATATCGAAGGGGAGGAAGAGATAGACGAGGAGATCAACAAGATTGTATCACAGTACACAACAGAGAAGTTTGACAAGATTAATGCGTTACCACAGACTCAGATTGAAGAACCCGAGGCTGAAACAGTGCAAGAAGATGACGATCATGTCTTGAACGAGATGAGGGAGAGATTAAAGGCATTACAAAATTGATTTCAGCTATATAACATATGCTTTCATCTTTTACAGCTGTATCATACAAATGACATAGATAAAAAAAGGACAGTAGATAAAAACGCAGATCGTAACACATACAAAAACAATATAATGCAAAATATAAAAAAAATACTTCCCAGACCCAGGAACCCATTAAAATTTCATTCATCCAATTCATTATTCTCCGTACGAGTCTCAGCTTGGAATGTATGTTCCTGATCTAGCAAATGTAACTCATCACGTCTCCTTAATGAATTGTTCCAAATGGCATGTTTGGCCAATTGTTTCTCCTGCTTCTGCTTAATCCAGTACTCTGCACGACTTAAAGTCTCATCGAAGACAGTCATGACGGAACTGACCATATCTAATGAATCATTGGCCAACACCAACACCTTAGCATTGGTGTTATAATTAAACATAGAGCTCGAAGCCTGTGAGGCCCAACGGTTAGGAAGGCGTAATAGCTCTTCACGAACATCGGTTCTAGCTGGCTCTGGAAGAGAAGTACCACCATATTTGGATATGAATGAAACAATCTTCTTCACTGTTCCCACAATTTCATAGCGGATTTCATCTGTGGCGCTCATCTCTTCACTGGCGTCATGGAATATTTCACCATCTTCATCATGAGGAATTTGGGAATCACGTCTCTGTTGAATCAACTCTTGCTCTTTGGAGATCAACTCCTGCAAATGTGTCACTTTTGTTGAGAGTTGTTTATTAGCAAGCATCAACAGTCGCAAGCATGTTTGTAATCTCTTCTTGGATTCAATAGACATGTTTAATCCGATTTCGTTCCAGTTCTTATTACCTACTGCCAGGGCCTCAGACAACGAAGGCAGTTTCTGTCTTTTGGATGATTGCAATTTGGTGGACAGGTCAACCTTGGCTTCATCTGGGAACATAGAGTTGGCTCTGCTCAATCTCCTTTTACGCCTCCATTCCTCTTTGGTCTCACCAATAATGTTGACCATAGGTAAAAGTGTTGCCTTCTCAACCATCTCCACACCGTACTTAATAGCAGGCTTATTTGACTTATAAACCTGTACAGCAGAGTTCACAATCGGATGATTTCTCATCTTTCTATAGAGCCTCTGACTGCTGGACATGCTTGAAGACATTGAACTGACATCACTTGTGTCATAGTATTCGTCATCCACATCTCGAGTAGACTTTGTATCTCCAAACTGTGATTCCTGTGACATTGTTGGCGTTGAGGTACGACTATTCTTCAGCTGTCCAAGTGCTTCGAGGGCAAGTATTTCCTTCTTATCTTTCAGCGCTCCAGGGGTTGTGTCATAAGCATGTGATGACGGTTCATCATCATCAGTAGAAACACCAAGGGACTTGTTGTCCAATGAGCTAATAGATTCCTTCATCTGCAAAGATATTATTTTCAGGATTGCGGATGGTGCTGGCCCTCTTTTATTATGAGTCAGTCACCAGAGTATAACAACACCCCCCCAGATAAACCAATCCCGCTTCCCTTTATGTCCTGTTTCCGTAGCTTTCCTGTGAAACCCTTTACTTCAAACCAGGTCCCTGCTGTGAAATCAACTATGATAACACAACAATATGAGAAATCAAGCAGACTTAAAACACACCAAAAGATGCCCAACACTTGGTCAAATGACTTAAAATTTGGTGTTTCCTCTTCTGCCTTTCCATCAACAAATTCTCTTCACATGTCAGAACCGCTTCACTCGCACATCCAAGTTACTGTAATGGGCTTCTTTGGCGCAAAGTGGCACCAATTCGTGTCTTGATCAGGAAATGTTGGTTCAATATCGCGCCAAAACAGTATATCGGGGAATTTTCCTGCCATTTGACGACATTCTTAAAATTCCGGGGGGAAAATGCGCAGTAGCGCCGCTTTCCATCAACAAACAAATCGGCAGTAGACAAAGGGTGAACAGGCCCGTATTTTTTCGGTACAAGAAAATAAAAACCATGTCACTAGTGAGACTGTTGAGGCGGTCTATACCCATTCAGTGCCGTGTAATAACTAGACAATGGCCAAAGCGATGGATATCCCAGGATGCCACAGATCCGGTGGTCAATCTAGAGAGGGCAAGAGACCTTTTTGGTGACAAGTATGGACTCTATTCCAAGATTGATATCCTTACTCAACGATTGAGGTTTCCGGATACCCCAATAAGGATTGGCCTTATAGGCGCCAATCCATCGGTGTTGAATTCAATATTAGCTGATCCGTTTGCTGTGGACCAAACGTGGTATCATGAGTTTCAGAACAGATCCAAAGGTACGGATAATGTGATTACGTTCAGCTCATCTTTTGAAGCATCAGGGAATAACTATAATATACCTTCACCTTTCTTGAAATCTCAGAATGTGGAGTTTGTCGAATTGAAGAACGAGCTCAAAGGAAATGACCGTTGTCACTGTTATGTGTCATTTCAAGATTCCACCTCATTGGAGATCCAAAATTGGCCAGTGTACCAATACAATGATAGTCCCCCAGTGAATGACGAACCGCCAGTCCTTGCACAGAATGAGATTTGTTCAGAGATAGCTGAGAAAGGGGTCAATTTCCTGGTGGAATCACCACAGAATGCAACGATATACACTAAGTTGTTTTCATTATCACACATGTCCCAATTCATTCAATTGACTCAGCAGATATCCGAACCATATACGGTGGTCTCCAAACTCTACAACGCTGTGAGAAGAAATCTTTGCGAACAAAATGCCCAATTCTCAATGACGATGGAGGAACTTACACAAAGGGATCAAAAGATTCGTAAATTCATAGCTGAGTGGGATGAAGAATCCCATAGGGAGCTTCAAGCGAGATTTAAACCATATGTCACATCATACGAATCCAAGGAATTACCATGGTGGAAGCTCTATTATAGAGCAGATGATGTCCAGGCTATCATGGCCGAGATGCTGAAGCAAGGTATATTAACGGACTCCCTGAAGAACTATAGCTACGTTAAAGGCCAAATTGATTCCTTCACCAGTTTCCAAATTGATGAAACTCCCGATTTTCGCTCCAAGTTGGAGGGTTTGGATCAGAACAAATTGACAACCTTGAAGAGAACAATCATTCAAGAAGATCTGGTACTACTTCAAAATAAAGCTGTAAAGATCCTTATGACAAATGTGCTCGGTGTTCAGCTTCCAGTAATCCTGTTGGCTATCCCGGGTGCAATTATCTATGATTTTTCGCTCTATTCCATGTTCGGGTTAGCCTCATTAGGTTTAGTCATTGGTTTCAATAGAATATCCAAAGAATGGCTAAAATCTATGGACTTATTTAAACTGGAATTATTTGAGAAAGTTAGATTGGCTTTATTGGATGTTAATAAGAGTCTTTACGATGATTGGGCAGTGAAATATGAACAAGAGAAAGACCTTATCTATAAGAGACATCAGGCTATTGAAGCTCTAAAGAACGACTTGGGTTTATGATACATATTCAACCTAAAAAGATGACGTATATATAATGCATTCAAAAACAATTCATTCGGTGTCAATAGATCTATAAAACTCATCCAGTAAGTATTCGACATCTAATCCACTTTCTTTCAAAGCCTGAACTTGACGATGAATCACTAGGATCGAAGATCTCAGCTGCGCCTCTGTAAATTTAACGTTTTGAACAGTATCTTGTAAAATTCTTATGTGTGATTGAACTTCATCGACACCCCAAGCCACTAAGTAACTCTGAGATTGGTATTGGCCAGCAAAGAGTTTCTTATAGAGCTCAACGGTGCTCTTAATATTTTGAAATTTCACAATAGACAGCGCCACTATATAGTCCGAAGTCTTCAATTTGCCATCCATTGTTCTCTCCTGAGGCACTTTCGACATCAATGACTCAAATGATAAAGATCTGTTATGTAGGAATAACGTCTTTGCGACATCTGCTTGACCCAATCTTGTCAAGGCTGTTATCGGTTTCTCCATTTGTGAAGATGAGAGTCCTGTTTGGCGCATATACTTGATGAGTTGTTTCAAGATCTCATCGTTCTTGCTTGCGATCTTCATATTGATGACATTGTATAACATTTGTTCATCCTTGTTACACTTGTTCTTCAACGTGGACAAATCCGAACTCAAATCTTGCAATGACATGACAGCGTCCTCATGATCTTCATGGAAAATCTTCATATCAATGTCATCCACCTGGTTATCTATATTTTTCAACAAACGAAGCACGTTCGAGTTATCTAAACTTCTAGAACGACTATGCATTCTAGTACTCAGATCTTGCAATATCATCTGTGAGTTTCTGCTATGACTGTATCTCTTACCGTTCTGAGAGCCCCCATTTTCTGATAGAGCCAGAAGGTTCATGGAGTCTCTCAACTGTTTTTGTTTGATATTCTCTGCCTCAGAAATATCACGAAGCTCATTACGGGCTTTCAGATAGCCCTCTGTAATCTTCTTATAATGGTCAAGACGATCTGTCTGATATATATAACTCAGAGAGTTATATGTTATGTTGACTGCATATGTTTGCTTCTCGGACATTTGTGGCTTCAGCTCCGTGAGATGAACTTCTCTAAGTGGCCAGCATTGAGCGGCAACCAAAGCCTGTTGTTGAGTCTCTAGGTGCTGTTTCTGTACTTTACGCTTTCGAGTGGCAATCAAAATTAGGTCATTAAGAAGAAAGATATGTGCTGGCTGTAGGGTCTTGAAGGTTGCAGCATTCAGCTCATACCATCTTCCACTCTCAGCAATAACGTGGCGTCCCGGTATAGCAGAGATATACTTCTGAGCACCTTCAACATGCTTAAACAGTGAGTTCATCTCGCTAGCCCACATCTTCTCCAGAACAAGGATGCTGCTTCTATCCTTAACCCTTGACTTCTTCTTAGAGTTGGATTTAGTCAATTCATCTTGTAATTCGAGTTCCAGTTGTACAGTCTTATCAGCTGACTCCTTCATCTGTGTTGTGATCTCAGCCAATTCGTTGATAGCATTACGCAAGAACTTCAGCTCTGAAGTAGCTGTGCTCAACTCCTTGGAGGCGCCTTTCAATCTTTCGTATGTCTGCATAGCTGAGGCTTTCACGTCGTTCAACACTTTCCCGTTCAAATTGGACAACTGGACATTAAACTTCTCGATGTCTGATGCCGTAGCATCTGTTAACCTAGCAGTTATGAATGCCTCAGCATTAAAATCTGGATCGCCTAGCATTTTGAGCACATGTGGGTCGTGCAAGTTCATTATGTCCTTGGTCTTCGGAAGTCTCTGCGGCGAGTCCTGGTGGTACATTGTCGCTATGGAGGGTACCTGGGACTGCTGTGTGGCCACTGACTTGGAGGAACCGTGGTGCTGGTCCAACAGCTTTGTAGGCAAAGGTGGAATTGAGCCTGTGAGCCCTCTGATATGGGCGTCGTCCGTATAGTGGACAGACATTCTTCTCTGCATCGATTTGCCCATCTTTGCTTGATCCTTCTTGTCCAATTGCGGGAGCTGGCTGGGAGCCTTGCCATTCTTTAACACAGCGTACGGATTGGCTGACATTGTCTCTAGCCGTCTGGTGTCTTCCTTCTTTTCTGCCGTTTTTGTTTTGATGTTTTGATTGTTTTGGTGTTTTGTCTCTAACCTCTACACCCGCCAAACAAACGAAGGCCTCTAACTGCGAGGACAAAAGAGATGGACGCACTTGCAATCTTGGACGCCGATACTCGATGTCTTATTAGCAGGACTTACACACATGACCTGATACCTTTTGACGAAGTGATTGCGCAGTTTAAGAGGCTTCGAGAGACGGGTTATGACACCCCTGTGATGAACCATGAGGGAATTCACTATGTGTACATAAAGAACAACGACCTCGTTCTTCTCAGCGTGGTGTATTATGAACATAGAAACGTCATGACGGTGTTCAGCTTCCTCTATAAATTCAATGATATCCTTATTAGCTATTTCAAGACTGAGAACTTGAATAAGGACCTTATCATTGACAATTTCAACTTGATATATGAGCTTTTCGATGAGATTATGGATTATGGTGTACCACAGCTTACTGATACTCAGATCTTGAAGGATGTTATTAAGCTAGAGGTTCAGGAGAACGAAGAGGATGATCTGGTGAACTCGAGCATCTTGAAGACTACAACCAATTCTGTGAGTTGGAGACCAAGAGGGTTGTTTTATAAGAAGAATGAGCTATTCGTCGATGTCGTCGAGAAGATATCACTATGCGTGGACATTGATTCACGTGTGGTACGGCATGCTATCCATGGCTCAATAGATGTGAAATGCTACCTGTCTGGTATGCCTACTCTGAGACTTGGATTGAACAAATTAATAAACACAGAGAACAACAAGTTCTTCAAGAAGTTGAAATTTCACCAATGCGTGGAGCTCCCTAAATTTGCCACGGATAAGATCATCTCATTCATTCCTCCAGATGGTGAGTTTCAACTATGTCATTACTCCTTGAACATTAAATCAACGCCCATAATCGAAGTAACGGAGCATGAATTCAGCGTCGTTGATGATAAGCTGAGAACGAAGATCACTATAAGGACAAATTTTAAGTTAAGAGCCAGTTTAACGAAACTTTTGGTGAAAGTGCCAATTGATCTCTCAAAATATGACGTTGATTTCGAGACTGTCCCAAAATTCAAGACAAAGATTGGGAAAGTTGCTTATAAGTTTGATGAGGACAGTATCCTTTGGAATGTTGGGTCGATTGGCGGGGAGCGTAAGTATACAATGATGTCTCTGTTTCAACTGAGACGTCCAAAGACACCGGAGCCATTGGGAATGGATCCACCTCCACCGGTGACACATCCAAGGTTCGATAAAATCAAACAGATTGTGGATGAGGAGTCAGAAAAAACACACAGCTATGAGATCAAAGTCGAGTTTGAATTGCCTGACATCACGTTCAGCTCCTTAAAAGTGGAATATTTGAAGATTACAGATGAAATTTTAGAGTACACTAGTTTCCCATGGGTCCGCTACAAAACCACAAGCGACGAGTACGTATATAGACTACAATAAAACTGCATACTATTGACAACAGAAATAGTTTTTTAGTATATGTACAGATTTGTAGTATATGATAATATCCTTCATGCTCTCACACCTTGAATCAACTTCTCAGTTTTTTGTTCTTGTGCAAGTTTGGCCTCCTTCAACAAACTCTTAAACTTGGACTTTCTCTCCCTACTCGTCACTGATGGTTCGAGGTAAACATTCCCGCTTGAAAATTGCAATTGCTCCAAGCTCAAATGTTCCTTGCTTTGCGTGCCATGGACCAAATTATCAAAATATGCAGAAAGAGAAGCACCATTAGTTGCTTTAGTCAAGACGTAATCTGGAATCAAGCGACCAGATTGGGCCTGTAATTGCTTTGTGAGCTGGAAACGAGTATTCAAGTTGGATAGGTCGACGTCCTGGAGCTGTGTCACTGACTTCTTGGTTAATTTGTTGTAACCATCCAAGATCAGCTTGTCATATTGATCCTGGTCCAAAATCTTATCTTTTGATAACCAGTGCTTAACATAAAACCCATTCAATCTTTGTGCAAGCGGTCTTGCATCCACTTCTGGGGTCTTCTTACCGATGAATTCGACTTTGTCAATTTTTGTCACTTTGATCTCACCTTCTTCAGCTTTAGCTATAACAGAGTTGATATCTTCTGGCTTCTCCTTCTTCTGCTGGTCTTTCTTCATCTTGAACCAATCCATGAAACCGTAGGCAGGGCGAGTGGTATGGATGCATCTTACAGAGGCTCTAGTTCTTGTCAGCATGATCTCCGCGTGTTGTGTGGCTCTGTTCTTTGTTAGGTCCTTTCAGGTTGATGTTTTACCTGAAGCTTTTTTCTCTGATGGTGTTGACTTCCTAATTGGGAAACCCACTGGATAACGTGATATAGGTAATTGTATTGATTGAGAAACACAATGGAAAAGAGATATCAAAAGGGGTAGAAAGAATTCATTTTATCCTAAGCATTATGCTTGATATTTTCTGAATGTATTGATTAACTCCTCCATAGTTTCCTTTTATTGTCCCCAACTTCTCCATAACCTCTCACTCGATAACGAAAAACCGTCAAGAACTTATCGAAACTTCCCTCAACAGTTGAACAGCAACGCAACAGAAATCAAAGGAAAAGTCTATTGATACATAAAGATGGGTATCTGCCTTTCATGTTTCAAGGGAAGTTATGATGATGAACAATCAGTGAGCCCTTTTCTTCCTTTGAATTTAGTGACCTGTACTGACATTCAAAGATCAACGAGACCACACCATTGATCAACGAACAAAAGTAAGGACCGTCCTTCACACCAACGTCGATGATACAAAGATTAACATATACACAGTGACTATGACAAAGATGCAAGAATGAGAGAAAGAGAGGATGAGCTGAATCAGATTGTGAATGATACGAACGAGTGAGTTCCTTCTATCAAGGGTATTGGAAAGAGACTAACACACAATCTAGGCAACTTATAGATATTCAGTCGTTCTTCAGTCCACTAGAAACAGGCACGAAAGAGCCGAAGGATACCGAGCCTCGTTCATCCAATGCTAAACTTATAACGAATGAGTATATGTCTCCTGAGGAGAAGAGCATATTAAACGATCTACATAAGGAATTGTTTCAAATCGTTGAGAAGAGCAATAAGATCGAGAAGAAGGGACCGTTAGTGGCCACATTCAATTGAATGGATTGATCATCTTCGATCGCACATTCTTGTAGGGAATTGACGACTTTCTGCCTGTTTTCTCACATAGCAGTACAGCCATGGTAGCACCTTAAAGTGCTCAAATATAAAGATGGCCAGTAATTAATAGAGCTCTAATACGAGGCCATATAATCTTATCACAAATGGCATAACTACGAAAGCAATATCCATTTCATAGTACAAAAGACACTCGGACGTGTCCGTTACCAGTCTCAGACGCGCCAACTTTTTCGCCAAAAAGTCCAAAGTCCAAAGCCCAAAGGTGCAAAACAACGAAAACATCAACACCAAATAGTGCAACAGGGACAAGAGACAAAGAAACTAGGATGGCCAGAAGAAAAAGCGACACCCATGTGGACAAGAAGGCAAAGACTGAAAACCCCCGTTTCGATTCTGTAATCTCCGCCGTTGCGGAAATGGAGAATGCCCAGGACTTTTTAGAGCTACCGGACAAGGAAGAGCTACCAGATTACTACGAGGTTGTCACCAACCCGATCTCTCTGAATGAGATTAGGGATAACCACTACGATTCTGCTGTTGATTTAATCGCTGACTTCCAACTGATGGCTGATAACGCGAACACTTATAACGACCCACAGAGTGAGATTGCACAGGATGCTCTCCAGATTTTGCAGTACGTGAAGGACCAGTTGAAAGAGAAGCCTCTACCAAAGATCAAGATCCGCCCTCCTAATTCATTTCAACAACCTCCTGCTGGGACAACACAAAAGCAAAAGTACTTGAATGTGTTGGATGAACTGGTTGATTATGAAGTTGATGGTGTGCGTATCGGTGAACCATTCCTGCATGAAGTTAGTCGTAAGGATTATCCCGACTATTACAAAGTCATAAAGAAAGCAATGTCATTGGGCACAGTGAAGGATAACCTTACTGCTGGTAGAATTAAATCTATGGGTCAATTCATTAACCAAGTGGAACTGGTGTTTAGGAATGCCCAAGCCTATAATGATGAAGGAAGTTTATTATATCAGGACTCAAAGGTCTTGCAAGATCACTTCCGTCAAAGAATGGAATTGGTGAAGAGAGACATTGAAGAGCAACAACGTGCCCAACAAGAACAGCAACTGGCGCTAAAGAAGACATCGACTCCTCCAGTGAAACTTAAGATCAAACAACCAGTGAAACTTAATTTGACTCCAGTTGTTGGACCTGAGGAAGACCTTCAACCGCAGCATCCATCAAGTGATCATTCTGAAGATGAAGAGGATGAGTCACAAGAGATTGAGAAACCAGTGGATCTTCCATCGACAAGGGAGAGAACACGTATACCTTCTCATGACTCATTTATCCAAGAGATTACGATATCTTCATCGCGCTCATTATACAAACAGGTAGTGCGCCCTATGAACCAGGCGCCCTTACAAGTTACACAATCATGGTTCGAGCATACATTGAAGGCCTCTGATTTTTATGTTGATAGTTATACTTTGACATTGAGCAGACACCAGGGCGCTGTCTCAATGTCTGCCCTCTTGAACGAATCATTGATGAAGAAGCGCTATCAGGCTTTCCTCACGGTGAATGGTGAGCGTGTCAACCCTGTGCCATCAATCCACTATGCTGAGTCTGGAAAGCTAACGTCACGGTATGAGTTGAAGCTGCCATTGGGTCTTAGCATGGTTGTGTTTGATGTCATTGTCGATAATAACGACGAACAAAGACGCGCGGTCGAGGATAAGGAGAAGAGGACGCTTTGGGTACAAGTCCTTTAATGGAATTTCTTAGTCTCGGTCAAATTAGTAGTCTCCCTCATTTAGATCACAGCATACTGATAAATGCAAATAGAGCTCCAGGAACCAAGCTATATCTTGAACCTTAAGCGCTGTGTCCAGCCATTGGTCATTCATATCTAAGTATGTAGTACGTATGAGCCTTTAAGAAAATCAGGTTGTCCGCAATTAAGGAATTGGGATTTGGTGAGGCTTCACTTCCATAGAAATGGACATCAATGTCTAACCACCGGGAGCTCAGCGATTCATGTTACAGACAAGCGGATGGGGTGCTTTATCACGATTCGTGTAGTAAGGACAGTCTCTTGAGTGTTCCAGAGGCACCAAATATCACCAAATATCTCGTTGAGACATTTTAGTCTATCATGACGCTTCTGTTGTCTGATTGGAAGATCGGCGGTGCGCTTTGCAGTTTCTGCAAGCTTATTCCCAAAATCTCATCGTGTATCGAAAAAGACGACGCGCCAGAGAAGCAAAATTATATTAGCTTTCTCGCAACATATCTTTCAATTTTCCTATTGCCTAATACGAACTTGCTAAGCCATAGACATAACAACACCATAAATTCATGGCAATTGTTGTCGAGTACCAGTGATGTTCAAATATAAACCACTTCTCGTAACACCGCTGCCCCTTCGGCGCCTTCTGTTAGTTGTGTCTGGCTCTCTATTCATTCTATTCCAGTTTTATTTCTTCACAAGACCACGAAATGCAGTCCCAAGGGTCGTAATCGCTAAAGACAGAGTTGGTCACACATATGATGCACTCGTTTCTGCATCTGGAGAGAATCTAGATATGATGAGTTACAGTGAGAAATGTGACTTATTTTTTAGTTCACTGTATACGGAGAATCAGGCATGGCAAACACAGGATTTCCGAGGTCTTCCATATCATCAGCAGATATTCGAGAGAAAGGACTATTTCATTAATGATAAGTTGAAGAACTATAGAGCTTCTTTAACGGACAAAACAGAAGAAGAGATAGAGAAAATCATTGAGAAGAAGAATATCCGCCATGTCTATGAGCTCGAGTACGAAAAGGCTGTGAAAGAAACCAAGCTGACAGAGAAATACATCATCGATGCAGCTACAACGTTGAGAGTCTATAGTGGCTGTTATCTGGACCAGTTTGGGAAACTCAACGCCAAGAGATCTGACCAAAGATGTTCAGAGATTGAGAATAGATTGTTTAGATGGGCATCAAGGTCATCTCCAGAATTTACGAGATGGGACGGTCAAAAGATGAATAAGATCCCTATTATGAGTGATTATGTTGATCAAGGCATGCCCTACGAGAAGCCTCAAATGAGTGGCTGCTATATGAAAGACTTGAGAGATCAATTTAATGGAAAAGGGTTTGTCATTAGTGCAGCAGATAAGCATTTGGACCAGCTAGTCTCACTCTTTGCTCTCCTGAGAGCCACAAACAACACACTGCCTATACAGATTGTACATTCTGGTGACTTGAAATCAAGTTCTCGTAAGATTTTGATTCATTCTGCGCGGACATTGGACATCAATGTCACAGTTGTTGATAATATCTATGACGTGATGAAAACTCGGAACTTGGATTTTGACATTGAACATCTGACTGCCGCAGACATAGAGATTCTTTATCCACCTTTGGAGCTTTGGTTTGTTGACGTTTCCGGAGCAGTTTCAAAGGATTATAGAGGAAAGTTTAATGGATTTGCAAACAAGCTACTGGCTTACTTCTTCTCCTCATTTCAACACACTCTCCTGATAGATACCGATATGGTACCAATGACAGATTTGGATGAGACCATCTTACAATCGCCATTCTTTGAAGAATATGGCACCCATTTCTTCAAAGATCGTGAGATCTTACACAGGAGAGAAAAATCAGATGGAACCTTCTTTGCCAGATTGATGCCCTCAAGTGTTGATGAACTGCTGTTCAATATCCCACGTTCGACTGCTAAAACTCTTGAAAATAGATATATTGGAAAATTCTATTATCACGTCATGGAATCTGGAGTTGTGGCGGTGGACAAACGAAGACATTTTGCTGGTGTCCTCGGTACACTTCAATTACAGATCTGGTCTCCAGTGCTGTCCAAAATCCACGGTGATAAAGAGCTCTTCTGGTTAGGCATGTCGATGATGGGCGATGAAAGCTATTATATGAATCATTGGCCTGCTGGATCAGCAGGACAGATTACCCCAACGGAGCAGAGATACCCAGGAGATGAAAACTCAGAACGCCGAAACAAGCTGAAAGGTAAAGAATTGTGTTCAACACATCCATCACATTTATCACCAGTGGATAACACTACCTTGATATGGTTTAATTCTGGTATTCAAAACTGTAAGAATCTGCATACGGCTCAAAGCGATATCAGCAGCGGAAGATACAAATACTTCTTTGATAATGTAACTCAGTTGGAAGATTTTTATGATTCCTATCAAAAGATTGAAGCCATAATTGTCCCTAAAGAGGAAGAGTACTATATTGATAACAAAGAAGGCGAGAACACTCGAGGTTGGGCTTCCGGTGGAGCATGCGGTGGATATTTGTTCTGTTCATTCGATATAGTTGGTGGAAGTGATGATCCAGAGGCTCAGGGAATACTGGTTGAGTTCAATCAAACGCAGAGGCAGATCTATAACTTCTATGCTTCCAGTGGAAGATACTACGTGGATCTTTTCAAACTGGATACCTTTAAGAATGAGAACGGAATAAAATTTTGAGTGAACTATTAAAGTCACCTCTATTTTTTCTATTAGATAGAGATCTATTCTCTGTTGTACCTGAATAGAGTCCTGTGGCTTCTGATTCCTTTGAGTGGGAGCATTTTTGATCCGTTTTTCTTAGGTCCCAATAACACTGATGCCAAGAGATACACTCTGAAATGTCGCATAGATAATGAACTTGTAAAAATTCTGGGCTGATATGAAAACCTTAAGAGGTAGTGATAGGATCGTAATACGTGGTTGGGGAGTATTGAGCGTACTGAGGATGATAAGAACTCCATATGCCATTGGATTCTATACTTAGAGATAGAATAATGGATTTAAACACTAACAGAGGTCAGCCTGAGCTCCATTCGGCTGATAGTTTCAAGTTTGAAGTCAGAAGAGGAAGTTCGCAGCTGTCCCAAAGTCTTGACGTCCATAATTCCATCATGCCATCAAAAAACAGTTTTTACTCAAATGTCGTAAATAAGCATCAACCTCTCTAATGATTAAGTCTTTGAGACCCAGAAGGGCCCGATATTTCTTCAATTAGTTATTGAGATTATATAAAGGCAGGCAAAACATACCACTAAATCTTAGATGGTTATCAACACATTACCAAGACCTCTTCAACGCCTGTTGATTATGACTGTTACTTTTCCCATGCTCCTTCTGATTAATCTCTGTACCTGATCACAGCATCCAGAACGACAAGTCGTGTTTCGAGGTGAGTTATTAGTTCTCCCAATATATGCATCATCGGATGATCTGGGAAGAATCTGGACTTTACGAGCTATACTGGAAAGTCCGATTCGTTCACCAATATATTGTACAGCAAGAACAAGTAGTGGAAAACACAAGACTTCAAAAGTCTCTCATATTAATAACAGATCTTGGAGAAAAGGACCTTTCATCAATGATGAACTGAAGAGTCGAACAGGTTCCTAGATAAGATGAAGATAAAGACAAGATCATCCCTTAGAATATCCATACGCAATACTTATGAATTGGATTACGATAAGATTATAAGAAGCACTAGACTGTAAGAGAAATAAATGGCCCAGAATGCTGTAGTACTGGCGTCTACAATTACGGTACCTGAACCGGTGAAGAAAGCTCAGCATTAAGATCATAGATCACTATTGCTGAGAAATTGCGAATGAACTGCTTATATGAGATTTGATGAAATATCCAGAGTACAGCCATTGGGATTTTCAAAAGAAGTCAGCTATTCCTGTTATGAATAGCTGACTTGAGGAGGCCTATAATGTGAGAATTCTCAACTGAGTGTCGACTATATGAATGATTCGAGGGATCAAGTCAACAGTAAAATGGGGTTATCATCGGCGCAGCAGAGAAGCATTTGGACCAGTTAGATCCACTCTTCTCTCTCTTAACGCCACAAAAAATACATTGTCTATACATATTGAATATTGTGGTTACTTGGTACCAAGCTTTATTCAGATTTTGACCTATTCATATTCGTTGTTTGCACTTCAACCTTTCAAGTGCTGAGAGTCTGCAAAATGCACCGAATGTTAATGAAATCGATACAATCATTGAGCACTTGACAGAAGCTGGTCTGAAGATCCTACATCCAGATTTATAATTCCGGCTCGTCAACATCTCATCTGCTCTTTCGTCGGTTACAGGTCTAAGTTCAAGGGGTATAACATTAATCTCCTCTCTTACTTCTTTTCTTCCTTCCAGCAGATCATTTGCATAGACGCAAAATATACCATCAAGGACGGAATTGGAAAGAAAAGCACCGCTCTTTGTAAATATGGTGCTCATTTCTTCGAAGATCGTGAAATTTCAAAGAAAAAAACTAATATTATAATGTGTTTTTTTGCCAGACTGGTGTCTCCAGTGTTTTGATGAGCTGTTGATCACCATCTCAAGTGGTGCTGAAACTCTTGGAAATGAGGATGTTGGAAATCTTATTTTCAAGTCATGGAATCTAGGGCGGCTGAAGTATGCAGGTCTGGACTTTTCGCAGGTGTGCTTGGCCACCTCCTGTTACAGGTTTGGTCACTGGTGATAGCAAAAGTTTATAGTGATAAAGAATTCTTCTACTTAGAAATGCCCATGACAAATAATGAAGATTGTTACCTGTATCGCTGGCAGACTGGCTAAACGGGCAGCTTTCACCAACAGAGCTAATGCTTTTAGATGTAATATCTGACGGAAGAAAGCAGTTGAAAAGCGAGGAGCTATCTCCAACCTGTCTGTCGTATTTCTCTAAAGTGAACAATACCGGATTGATATGGATGAGTTCTGCCATTCAAACCTGTAAGAACGTGTGCATTAAAAAGATGGTATCGAGAGTAAAAGGTGAAAATATTTCTTCGATTGTGAAGGAAAGCTGGTAGATTTCTAGGAGTCTTGCCAAAAAGCTGAAGCTATCATCATCCTCAAAGACCAAAAATGACAACGATACTGAGAATAAAGCAGACTAGAATGCTAGCTCTTAACCTGCTTCGAGATAGTAATACCATGGGATTCATGCTCAATGACTACAATAAATTTGATGAAAGTGGCGATCTAGATACTCAAGGGACACCAGTAGAATTTGATTATACATAGAGAGATGTACAGCTTCTATGCTTCCAGTGAAAAATTTTGCATGGACCTTTTCCGATTTGGCAAGTTGAAGAAGTAGAAAAGATGGACTTGAACTTTAGATGCTGAAAGCAATGGTGTCGCTCATTGTAATGGATAGGTATCGTTCACATTCCATAATGCCAAATAAACTAACTATAAGATCACCAAGTTTCTTGAATATATCTGCAGTTGACTTCCAACTCAAGAAGATATTGCTTAGCCTCGCTCTTAGTTAATCCCCTCGATTCCTCTAGGATAGTCTCAAATGTCATGCGTACTTGCGTTGGCATCTTTCCAGATGAACCACAGACATAGATTGTAGCATCGCCGTGTGTCAACAATTCAACAACCTCTTCAGCTTGCAAGTACAGCAAATCCTGGACATATCCACCTGCTTGACGAGAAAATGCGGTGAAGAGTGTGAGCTTACCCCGTTGTTCCAATTCAGTTAACTCCTCACCATAGAGAAAGTCCTTGTCACGATAGCGATTACCCGTGAAAAGAACTAGCTGAGATTTGTCACATCCAAGGGAGACGCGTTGTTGTATTAATGATCTCATTGGTGCAATTCCTGTACCTGGAGATATCATTATAATTGGTTTCCCAAGGGGGGGGAATCTAACAGAGTTATGGTTCACTTTGATTATGATCTCATCGCCAATTTCCAAGCTCTTGATCCAGGAACTACAAAGACCTTTCCTAATTCTTCTTATCATGGTCTTATACTCCACAATGGCGACAGTTAAATCGACTCGATGTGTTGATGGTGGTGAAGAGATCGAGAACAAACGTGGTCTGATGCATGGGAACAGATCAAAGATGTATTCCACTGGGATCTTGACACTAAAGAACTCTTGAATAACCTCTAGAATGGATCTGCGTGGTCTGTTAGCATAGTTGTATAATTCTTCTGGATCTTTGTAAGAACTGAATTCTTGCAATTTCTCACGTTCCCTTCCATCACTTGCAAAATGCTGTAATAGGCCAAAGAAGGAACGTCTTGGTATAGCCCTCAGATCCAGATGATGTGTTAATAGCGAACGAATTGTCATATTCTTGATGAACCCACCATCGATCTTTGGAATGTCACCTTCCAACACGATCCTTCTGTCAGCTATATCTTGCCATCCTTGCATCTCTATTAATGCTTCGACTTCTTGTGAGTCATTTGTTGGATATAATGAGATCGTATCACCTGGTTGATACATGATTTCTTGATTAGTGGTAATGCTAAAATGACGAACGTCTTGGAAATGGTCCTCACTTGTGATTCTTTTATTACATCCCACAATTGCACGGATAATATCAGGATGTTCACGTGAAAGAGCAACCTGTTTTATGGCCTCATCTGTAAGCCTCTTTGGCTTACGCATATCCACGACTAGCTTATTCTTTGGTGGTAGTAATTGATTCTCTGGGATCGGTTCCGTCCCACTTGGAAGTGGGAACTTCTCTAGCAATTTCTCAATCAAGAGCTTCTGAAACTCTACATAGTATCCATCAATACCCTGAGAACTTTGTTCATCACTCTCCGCTCTCTTGGAAAACTCCACTGCACCCAGTTGTAACAATCTGTTGTGAAGTTTCTTGATGGCCCAGTTGAATTTTGGGTACGAGGAATCACCAAGACCAAAGGTTGTGAAAATCAGATGATTCAAGAGATCAGGAGGCAGCTTCTTCTTCAACATGAACTTCCAGAATTTCTGCGCATTCTTGGGAAACTCCCCTTGCCCTGTGGTGGAACATACCACGATAAGCACCTTGATGTGGACCAAATTCCTCAGGTCGAAATCGTCTAGGGAGGAACAAAGAACTTTAAAATGGAATCTTTCGAGCGTTGCACTCAACGTCTCCGAATAATCATGGGCATTACCAGTTTCAGAACCGTACAGTACAGCGATAGACCGGTCCATTGGTAATGATTATGTCCTTTCGTGACCTGTATATGTTGGTAGCAGAATGGTTAAAAAAAACAATTGTTTGAATAACAGAACAGGAAAAAACCTTCTAATTATCCAGCACTCCAAGAACCACCACTTCCCTTTATCGCCAGACTCAGTTTGTAATCCACCGGTTTACATTGGCCCAATTGCAAAGTCCTAGAGGGAAATTTGACTTCCGAGAAGTCACGTGAATGTGTCCTCGTATTTGAGCTTTTTTTTTTTCACTGCTCGGTCACCGCTTGGAGGCTGAACTTTTGTGGGTGAAATACAACTTTCAAACCAGTGACCATTATTGCTGATTATTTACAAAGAGAAACGCCATGCTAAGAACCGTTTTTAGAACCCAGACGCTCAGGTTGACTACCAGACCAGCTGTCATCACTCCGAGAGCTGTTGTCCCTGTCGCTAGATCCATCAGATTCTACAGCGAAGAAGTCAAAAAGGAGGAGTCTAAGGAGGAGCCAAAAGAGGAGTCAAAAGAGGGAGTCAAGGCGGAAGAAACAAAGGATGAGATCACTCTGTTGAAAGAGGAACTTGATGCTGCAAAGAAGGAAACTGCCCAATACAAGGACCGTTCTTTGAGAGCCATTGCTGATTTCAGAAACTTGCAAGACTCCACTAAGAGGGAGATCAAGAAGTCTAAGGAGCTGGCTTTGAAATCTTTTGCTAAGGACTTGCTTGAAACTGCTGATACATTTGAGATTGCCTTGAAAACCCTGGCCACTGAGGAAGGTTCCTCCGCTGAGAAGAAGGCTAAGGAGTTGGATGACTTGATCGAAGGTGTGCAATTGACCCAAAACATGTTCTTGAACACTTTGAAGAGACATGGTTTAGAGCAAATCGAGGCCATTGGTGAAAAGTTTGATCCAAATGTCCATGAGGCTACTTTCGAGGTGCCACAGCCAGATAAGGAGCCGGGAACCGTCTTCTTCGTTCAACAGCCAGGTTACTATTTGAACGGCCGTGTCTTGCGTCCAGCTAAGGTTGGTGTTGTCAAAGATACCGAATAGATGCTTTGGCAAGAAACTTCTTGTTTTCTCTCGAGTTTTCGAGCTTATGATACTGAGATGCGTTGTTTTGACGAAGTATGATCGATCTAAAATGTTAAAAAAGGACCAAGAGTAAGAAGGCGGACAAGCTTGGAGTGTGAAGAAGAATGAGTTGTGTTTAATCTTGTAAATATTTAAATGTCTCTTTATTTGCGCACAAAGTAGATATAAAATGTTCGCCCTAATTTACCCTGATTTGACAAATATGGATAGTAATTTCCGAATCTCTGATTTAGAACTAAGCTCACTAGCTATCCTAAAATATTTATAGAGATACTGTTGACTGGAAAAGTTTTTCATTTGCCATCCTTTAAGATAGTAATTAATGATCTCCAATAAATGAAAGATTATACTGAGTAATCGTCACAATCAGCGGCCAATTCTCATGCATTCACTCATTGATTTTATCTTCTAGTCATGGGTAAATGATCCGATAAGTTTTTCCCAATCTCTATAGTTTAAATGTTAGTGAAACCAACAGAAGCCGTTATAGTATAGTGGTCAGTACACATCGTTGTGGCCGATGAGACCCAGGTTCGATTCCAGGTAACGGCATTCTTTTTGCCACGCGAACTCCCGATTCTCAAATTCATGATTATTAAATGAACATGAACCAGGACAGTAGCAGTAGACTGCTCACCTCGAGACTAAAATATATCTCATTAATTTGTAATTTCATTGCCCCACATATATAAGAATTACCAAACTTTCGATGTCTAATTATGCCCGTGTAAGCAACAACTGACACTAACTGTTATGGATTCAACAACTCGCTTCTCTCTCCAAATAAAAAGTGAAATCTAGTTAATACAAAGCAAATGAGCAATCTTTGCACTATGAACATGAACATAGGCATGAAAATGATATTCTTAGAGAAATATTGACACAGAATTTAGAAACAGCTAACGGATTCCATATCTGGAATCAGAGACTTTGCTGTTAAACAGTAGTGGTGAGCGTAACAATTTTAGTTTTGGTGATTTGGTTGTGAGCATGATGAACATGTTCCACCTCTCTCTTGGATTTACCGGCACTCGTCTCAAACACCTCGATACTAGCGGTCTTACCACTCTTTGCAGTAACGACACAGAAATCACCACCGCCAGCACCACCCGTAGATTGACCACTGCTAATCCCATTGACATCAACTTTGGAAGGATCTATCTCACAAGGAGTACCGTTACAATCACCATCGTTACAAGTGATTCTAATACCAAACGTCGGCTTGGTATTTCTGAATGGGGTCGCCTGTTCTAGGTACACTGGATTCCAACCAATCTTGACAAAAGTATTGCCATTTGAGTCCTGGTTTGCACCAGCAACATAAGGAGCCCAGTTACCAACTGGATTGTCAACTGACCCCCATTTACAGCCGTCATCGACTGAAACACCTGGTGCATTGACATAGTAGTGAGCCGCAGTGCTGGCCCAGTAACTAGGCGTAGGGACAGCAATGATCTGTTGGGAGTTACCACCAATGTTGGTTGGGATTAGCATCTCTTCATTACCCGGCAAGACTGTTTGACAAAAAGCAACGTCTGAGTTAGCTTTATTGTTAACTTGGACAGTTCCTGCACCATCAACACAACATTCTCCGTTTCTCTTAGCCTCCAGTTCACCATTCTCATTACACCACAAACCACCATTCTGTGATCCTGGATAGGAGTATGACGTGACTGATGGGTCCCACTGGTTCATCAATTGACCAGGTGGACAGGCGTAGGGACACCAAGAACCATATGTGCATTGCTGGTCATAGTGCATGGCCCATCCAGCATTCTGTCCATTCTTTTGAACAGCAACAAGACCCTTGTCTGTTGGGAAGGAACAAGTTCCAGATCTTCTAAACAAGGTAGAAACTGGCTTACCATTGATTGTCGGCTTCTTAGCATGCTGATGGTCAACAGCGTTCACTTGTGTAACAGCCAAGGCGAACGTGATTGCAACACTAGCGTCGAACAGCATAATTATTTTATCGAATTGTTAAAAGGAATGAATATACATCAAGGAATTAATAGAGCCCGTCATCTTTGAGACTTTAGTGAATCAAGGTTGCTGTTTATATAGACTTCAAGATTTTCTTTTTGTCTCTATAACCCGTCGTTGGTTCTAGATTTAGAGTCTCAACGGTGTCATCAATCAGTGCACACGCTTCTTGACGCAAAAACTCAAACCCTTGGCACTAAAAGGGGAAAATTCCGGTGTGTCGTATCATATGGGGCTACCGCGCTTGTTTAGATTACGTGCAGTGTTTCTTTTGTAACAAAAGACTTTGAGGTTTTGTCGCTCGACTCGGTTCTAGAATTTGAGGTACTATGAGGTCAATGATGTTAAATGGGTACTTCTTGAGTTATGCATACGTTAAGAATATAAGTCCTTGATGACCTTACCCCATATTTTAACTCCTTGCTCAATCTGTTGAGTGGTGAGGTAACTGACACTGAGTCTAACGCTACGAGAACCCCAATCTCTTGGATCACCGACGACTTCGAAGTTCTCACCACCAGCAAGAATTACACCTCTCTCTTTCAACTCCGAAACAATCTTTTTCGAGTCAAATCCTCTAGGTAATGTCACCCATACGAAGTAACCACCTTCAAATCCAAAAGCCGTGGTTCCTTCAGGCAAATATTCAGCAATTGTCGATTGCAGAAGTTTAGCTCTTTCTGCGTAAGCAGCTCTAAAACGATTGATGACGTCGTCGATCAGGCCATCTTTGATGATTGTCCCCACAATCATGGAGTTTAACTGCGATGGTGAACCCCCAGAGACATTGGCGCCACCTTGGCACAATTGATACACCAACTTATCAGTAACACTTTCTTGATAACCAAATCTCAAACCAGGCGCAATCAGTTTAGAGAACGTAGAATTGGAGACTGTGTTACCGTATTCATCTTGTGCCGTTAATCTATCTAAATGTGTCAATCTTGGTAGTGGAGTTGGTAATTTTCCTAAAGGCTGACTATAGTCCAAGATGTCATAAACATCATCTGTGATAATTAACATGTCATAATTTCTTGCCAAGTCAATCAATTTTAAACGTGTCTCCAAGTTATAGGTCTCTCCTCCTGGGTTAGAGAAACTGGGAATACAGTAAAGAACAAATTTGTAGATCTTCTTTTGAACGCCACCAGGTCTGTTAATCAATGACAAGTCAGCAGAACGGTCATTTGGATCTTGGCTGAATTTCTCCAATTTCTCCTCCAACTGTTTCAGATCAATGGTTCCTTCGAGCTCATCAATAGCAGTCATCTTTCCACCGAACCCAGCATCGATAAAGGTTTCATTAATGAGGAAATACGTAGGGGTAATGATGAATGCCTGTTTTGTGTAGTTTGTATGTGGAAGCGTAGTTTGTGCCAAAACGTTCATGATGCCATAAGATGCACCACCTGTCAAATTGAGGTATTCAGGTTTAGTACCACTCTCTGGAAAGACCCTAGCGTGCAATTCTGCAATCTCTTCACGGACCCAAAGGGCTCCTTCATCAGATCCATATGATAAAGGGTGTCTATTGTCAGGATCTGTAGTTCTGTTAGTAAGTAATCTCATGAGGCTTACGATAACCCACCTTTATCATAAGGCCTAGAACCCTTAAGTAAAGTCGAGGTGGCTTCGATAATGCTCCTGCTTGGCAACAAAGACTCTGTTGGGTGTCCCTTGAAGAAATTTATAACCATTTTTAGTCTTGATGTCCTAAATCGCCTCACTTCGAAGTCTTCTTTGGCGTCTTTTATATTTCAAAATGGTAATGTATAGCCCTCCTCAGTTGGGGAAGTGAACACCGAAAAGTGAACAGGAAATGATTACCCGATTTGGATACTAAAGCGGTAGCGCATCATCATCTACGAGTTTGGCGCAAAAAAAGAACAAGACATTCTCTTAAGGATAAATAAAATGATCTATTAGGATTTCATCACAATATCATCAATATAGTTCATGATTGCCTCCACTTGATAGGAAACACTCTCGACATAAGGCCAGAAACGCCCATGGATATGAATGTACTTTGAACAAAGAGAAATACTTTCATGGATCTCTATTACGTTGAAGCATCTCTTCAAGATGTCCAAAGTAGGCTGGTCCATTGTTATCGGAACAACGTGCTGTCTGTTACCGACGATCCATTCAACATTGTTAGAAGTAGATCCTGATTCAATTGGCTCGACTTCTCTCAAAGTCATCATCTTTGTAAGGACAACAGCTGAAGCCAACACAGTGAGAGCATTTGCAACCACCACCACGGAAAAAATCGGATATTGTAGCCAAATATCTGGGAACTCATTGTATGTCTGCACCTGGGCACTCATGGATTTACCAGGTTCTTGAATGGCACTGATCCACCAACTCTCTGATGTCTTCAAAGAAGAGATCTCAGACGCAGGTGACAAGTTGGCAGGACCGCCAATGACCTGGATCGGAACAGTAGAAGTGGCAGTTTCAGGGATTTTTCCCATTCCAAGTTCAATCAGGCGCACAACGTCCAGAGCTGCAGTGAAGGCAGTGATGAAATGTTGCAACTCTTCAGAAGAAATAGATAAGCAACCCTGATGGATATCCTCCAACTTAGACTCATATAAGGAGTTGAACACATCATCTGGGTTTGAGTTTGAATGTGTCTCATGTGGTTTGATTAATAGGATCTTATGACACTGAGTGACATTGATGACGATCTTACCTAGCGCATTGACCAAGAGTGCAAACAGCTTGGAAATGTTGACAATTGCCATCTTCTTCTTGATATGTGAGATCTGATACAGTGATGAGTTGATAATGTTATCTGTGACTTTGATACTCTGGTTAAATCTGTTCACAGACTCAGAGTTGAGGAACCCTGAAGAAATTGAGTCCATGATATCTTCCATATGCTTTATAGCGATAATTGTTAAATCAGAATCACTGAATGACTTGAATCTAGCGTTGGAATTTGCAGCTTCGATTAGGTCCAACTTCAGATCTTTCCATCTTCTGTACGACAATTTTGCCAAACCATGATTATCAGTGGCATCAAACATAGACATATTGGAGTTGTACTGGGAATCACTCAAGGGTAATGGCAGATCACTGGGAAACTGCAGGAGATTTGTGGACAATTGATGGAATGGAGAGCCTCTATTCATCCTGATAAACACATTGAGTTTCCATGATGACCAAATTGTTCTCAACATATCTTCATGTTTTACGACTTGTCTCTTCGTAGCAATCTGTGCAAATCTATCCCAGTCTCTGATATTATGAGCTTCTAGTGTATTTGTAACCTTCATCAGGGAAAAGGTTCTCTCAGAACCTTCGATGGACTGTTGTACATATCCTCCAGGGCCCAATGCGCCCATTAATAACACAAGAGCTTGTAATGCAGTATCTAACTCCATCAAGTCCCAATACTTTTCAGCGAGAAAGTACCAATGTTGTGGATCTCTCAGGTTGGCGTTCGGTATCACAATACTTGAAGCAAAACGACAACTCGATGAAAACATTGCATGTAGTAATGAGGCATCTTGACGAACCTGTAGTTGGTAGATCAATCTATGCTTTGGTGCTAGGAACGGACGGGATGGATACACATATCTGTAGTATAAGTCGATCAAGAGACACGTCGTTGACCAATTTGGCAGATCGAATTGCTCGAGTTCTTGATCAGAGATATAGATAAATGCTGTGCTTCTGGATAGCTTTGGCATGCTCATGTCGAATTCACCCACAGAGTACGGTCTTCTTTCGTCTGGCATAAAGGAAGTCGCACCACGTGAATCCATTGGTGGTGGTGGTTGACGACCAGGATATCCATGGTGACCATGGGCATCCATAGGAGGGGGTGGTGGACTACGGCCATCCATTATCGGACCAGGTGGTGGTGGCGGGCCCATATGATGATGACGATGATGATGATGGCGACGACGACCTGGGCCCTTTGGTTCACCAAGGTCCATATGTGGTGGATATGGCGGACGATGATGGTGTGGTGGGCCGGGATGATGAGGAGGTGGAGGAGGATATCTGTGTGGAGGAGGAGGGCCATGTCCCCAGGCTGGTGGAGGAGGAGGACGATCATACAGGCTTCTTGGACCATTATTATAGCCACTGCGGGAGAAGTATTCCGAACCGGATACAGAAGCTGAATCTGAACGATCGAGAATCTGAGACTGTAGGTCGGCAGCCTCTCTCTGTAACTGTTGGACTTTCTCTTGGAGTGTATGTGTTGACCCTCTCGAAGACAGTAGCGGTGATTGGAGCCATGATGGCGTAACCGATACACCACTGTTGGACATGGCACTTGACAAAGGAACGCTCACGCTCTCTGGGCTCGTAGCAGTGAGAGAGGATCTGGTGGAATCGTCTCTCTTACGACGACCACCTCTCTGAGAGCGAACAAAGACACATTCAATCCCCAAGGACTTGCAATTGGAGCACCGTTGACGTCTCACCTCCATAGGGGGGTCGCCTGGCTGTGGCAGTTGTTCACCGTCACATTTCACTTTCTTCTCACGGCACGCTAGACATGCATGTCTCGCTACCGGTCTCTTGTTGCCGATGGGACCCATTTTCTGTTGATGGACGATTGAAGGCGAAGGTTTATGGGTTCTCTGGTGATTCGGCGATTGATCGCCTTTTAAAGCGGGTCAAATAGCAACTTAGGGCAAAAGCCGAGCGGCTTTTCAAAGAGGCTTGGCTGGGGACTGGGATTTGCCCAATGAGCAGAATTCGAAGGCTTCAAGAATACCCATGCCTTTAGCAAACGTGATAGGCTTATTTCTGCTGTTGCAAAGGTATTAAGGTTCTAAGAATCTCACACTTTCAAGATATGTTCAGGCCTCTGTACTAAAATCTTCGCTAACAGAGGTTTAAACTCCAATAAACAAGCCGACGCGGCTTCGAAAATTCACACGCATAACAGAGGATCCGTTATAGTTCTGTGTCACGCATTTTTTATCATTTGAACACTTTTACAAAGCCTTCAATACAACTGACTAACCAGGATAAATCACCTATCCATCCAAGGAAGCCAGTAGTCCCATTTCCTCATACCTGCCTGTCGCTGCCTGTCGGTGACTGCACCGCTTTATACCAAGGTAAACGGTAAACGTGGATCAAAATAACATACCACATTCATGAACCGACAAACCGGAAATAATATAGGGATCTCAAGGTTTGATCCTATGGTTCCGTACCCCAGCCAGCCAATCAGGGCCCTCGTCGTGCAGCCTTTGGGCTGTACAACGCAGATGCAGAATTGAAGGTTCCGAGGTCCGGAAAGCCTAAAAGAAGTAATTTCACCTTGTCCTACGGAGCGACAAGGACAGTTCGCTATCGAAAGCTTTGTTACAGTATTGTGGAAATCTTAGAACAATAGGATTTTCCCGAGCTTTGATTCGTCAAAGAGGGATTTGAGAGTTCTTTATTGTCCAGAGTTTTCAACCTCGGCAAAAAAAAGTTGACACAATCGAGAAGTCTGCCTTGAAGCTGGTCTTTCGTTTTTATCGTAAAGTGGTTCTCGGCGAGCTTGATGGATGACACACTGAAAGGAACATTTACAGTGCTCATGGCCTTTCAAGTAATTAGAAATTCTCTATAGACCATGAAAAGACATAGTTTGTTCCTGTGTGAACCAGATGCCGCAAAGGGCCTCCTAAGATTCTCCGCGTAGAGACTACGTTAATGTTCTCATTCTCACTCTTTCCAAGGTACAAAATTCTCTTTCTCGTTTTAAAATTTCTAGAAGTGAATTGAGACAAGGAGACTTGTGAAAGTCAATTTGTTGTCAGCTATCAGACATCTAAGTTCTCTAAACATATCACTGTACCGCTTCTCATGTCATGGATGCTTGGAAAGACATAGCTCGCTTTCTGGCATTTCTGAATTTCCTATTTGGTTTACTCGCTGTGTACTTTCTAAACATTCACTGTGCTTCTTACTTGAAATTCTCGTTACTTACTTCCGACATTTCGGTGCATGAGTTCTTTGACTTTAAGATTACGTCAGGACATGAATACACAAATAGAGATTGGGATATGGGGCAGGTATTACATTATGAAGGTGATATCGCTTGTATTTATCATAGCTTGAAATTGTTCAACTATGAAGTGTTTGGTCTCGCAAGAGAGAGCTTCTTCTCAAAGGTCACAGATAATGTTAGCAATGAAGAAAATTCACACAATAATCTGGAAATGATTCGTGCTCGATCGAGTAATAGGACTGCTGAGTGCTTTGATATGTTTGAGCTCGACATGGAGACGTTGCTTAAACAACGATTAGATCTCCAAAAGGGGGATACAGCTGAGCTCAAATATTCCAACACAGTGCCATGGCTAATGGTCCCAAGTCTTAAACTTCACGTCATAATGACTATTGTACAAACTTTACTGGCCTTTATTTCGTCAACACTACTTTTCATCCTCCCTTTTATTTATGAAGAGAAAACAGAAACGCTTGAGAATATATTACACACCATTGGAATAGGCATGATGATGCAATACATACTCACGCTTTTGCTTCCAACCTTGCCACTGAAGCTCACACGAAGTCTATACGATTTTTTACACGGAAGACCAGGGTTAGGAGTAGGAGTTGACCATAATAGCATGTGGAATGCTTCAAACAGTCAGATTGGAGGAATTGTTCTGGCTTTTACCGTAAATATCTTCATGATGATGCTTCTGGTGATCATATTGATCGAGATGAAATCAACTACTAGAGGACATTGAAGCTATGGTGTTGATTACCGGAACACTTGAAAGAGGAAGCTAAGCCAGACTTAGCAGATAGCCATAAATGTGATGAGATCCAAGCTGCGTTTCTCTGCTTCTCATGGGTTGTAATCCTGACACTCTGCGGGCCATCCAAATCACAATAGGACTAGCAATTGCTATGAGAAGGCGTTCATGAGCAATAGTGAGGGAACACCACCAGCATAACAGGAAAAGCACTTGTTCCTGATTGTACCTCCGAGAAATTAAGTCCAATAATTCTATCATCTAAAATGCAAGTTGAATGTTTTAACATATATGATACTTAAGCTCTCTGTCCCTTCATCTCCGCTACGGTGTCTGCTTTGGTCGACTGTAATTCAGTTCTATGGCTCTAGACTTCCAAGTTGAAGTCACCTCATCATGATAAACTCTGCGAACGACATGAAGAGAGGAAGCGCTGATGAGAAGAATTGAGACGCATTTATCAATATGAGGGCGGAGTACTAAATATTTTTTTACTCTTGACGCCAAGAGAGTTATACCACAACCCTGGAGAGGTTGTCAAAGAACTTTTTCCAATATTCATGAAAAATACTGCGTTTGCTGTCTGAATTATAGCCTTGTAAGCATAAAAGCTATTATGTCCCTATCTTTCCAAAGTCCTTCCTTGATGATAGTTCCTGACGTTTCGGACGATATTCATCAACCCTTAATTTAGTCTCTTCTTGAGGTTCACAATAGTAAGCATTGTTCATTTTTGCTGTTACAAGCTTAGAATAGTTCTCTGAAGTTGAGTTTTTTGCGTCTGGTTACGTTCAATTTAACTTAAAATGATCGTACTTAGCATCAATGGAAAATATAAAAAAACAGAACGACAAAAGTCAATTCATGATCGTCCTAGCGTTATTATTTTTACCAAACAGACCTTAAACATTATACTTGTTCTTCCTAATATTAGAAGTATTCTAGTCGTAAGACTTTCAATCTTGGAATTGGTTGCGCCAACCGTGCCAAACGGCGTTAAAATGCTATTCGCTAAGTTCCACACAATCTTGAGACTGCCACGCGTGTGGATTGTGACTGTGGAGAAATTACTAAAAAAGCTAGAGAATTCTCTATCATAGTTTTGATATGTGATACAACCATCCGTTGATGATTTCCATCGGAGTTAGGACCAGAGCATGTATTGGATTGATTATTGGAATTTTATATCGAACTTACGAAGTTGGCCCGGCAGTACATCACAATACCATCCTGGCTTCCCACAATAATATACATCACTGCTATGCTCTTATATGAGCACAGAAGTAATGTGCTCAGAATCATGATCTCTCATCTTCAAATGAATCAAGTTTTAAGCTGGCTACCACTCTAGGGGCAGTCTACGCAAACTGTAACAGCTTTATTCGCCCCCAGGCCCTTGACCCACTTGTTGCTCAAGCCTCGGGTAGGTGGAATTTTTGTTAGGCTAGCCCTCTTCACGGATGTGCAAGTTAAAATTGCAAGCATCTGAAACCGACCGATTGGCCCGCTTAGGAGGTACAGGTATGCCCAGGAATTTAGAAATGTGGGTGTCACAGGTATCAGCCCACAACTGGGAATGCCTTCGGTGTCCTAAATAACCTACCTGTTGTGGCAATGGGATTATTTTTGACAGGGCCGCTAAAGTCTACCGCAAAAAATATGTAGATACATGCAGATTGAAGAAGTAGATCTGGAGTACCTTAGCCCTGTCTCAGATCACCACTTGAAACATGCATGTCCCTTCCTTGAATATAACTCTGGACCTCATCACTCTCCTGCACCCGCCTTGCATTAAGAGCTGTCAAGTTAAGAGATCGAAAGAGGACGTTCCAGAATCTCGTTGGATTCCATGTGCGGATAAATGGTGCGTTTCCTGTTTCTGTTATTGCCATTTACCTTCAAAGCTGAATTTCACAGCTGATAGCATGTAGAGAGCACGCTGCACGCTGTGAACAGTGATCCACATCCGGATACTATTGTCTATAAAATGAACTCATTTATCAACGGATACCTAAGGGACCTACAGCTGAGAAATACATTTAACCTGCAACTCGAACATTGGGCGTTTGTATTTCAATTGCTAAACTACCAGCCGACTGGTCTAACCCTTGAAGTTGACATTGGATGGATGATGAATATTTCCCCAGCCCCAGAGAATTTCTGGGTTGTTGCTTTAGCTCGTCGCACCATATATCCGTCTATTCTACCACTGCGAATGTCTGATCATTAGGCAGATCCTTCCCTATTTCGTTTCACACAGATATCTGGGTTGTTTCGTAACGTTTTTTTGGATTCGTTACTCAAATAGTTTGGTTCTTGTATAAAACAAATGAATAGAAGGGAAAAGGGGTTCAAAGATTATAATGTCCATATCGTTGTTATTGAATACCGAATTCAATGACATTGACCTTCGTATCTAGTCGTACGAAAAATACCAAAGAATTTCGATATTACTTATGCTATTGAACCACTAGAGTATTCCTAGACTCTAGCGCTTTGGTCGACAAACCTGAAATCCATGCTGAGCAACCACTCAGTCAGAGAGTGAGATCAGAGAGTGAGATCAGAGAAGGGATGCTGGAGAAACAGATATCATGCTTAGCAATAATCCCCCATGACTCTGAATATCATAAACTATTGTTGAGAGTCAAACTAAAATTCTTCTTTAAAAATGTTGGCTATAAATGAGTGACTGTGAATTCTCATAGGAAAACTCCAGAAAAAGCAAAGGTTTCTTTTGGCAAAGCCAACAAATATGTTTTTCTAAAGAGAACGTTGTAATTTGGTCTCATCTGATACGGACACATTCGGGTTCATCCGCTCAGGGTCCAATGAAACTCATCTGGGCACGCTGAACTGGTTGAACTCTTTTATTCTTTATACCTTCCTTTGCTAACATCAAGAGGCCATCTTTATTTCGTCAATAGGATGCTCAAATTAAAAGGTTTTACTAACTCACAACAGATCCACAGGGCAAGTTCCCGCTGACACAAAAACACACAACGGGCCGACAAACTAAGATAACACCGAAAAAAAATGGGTATTCCGTCCGCGCACGGCCGAACACCCTTTTGTAAGCTCCGTTGACGATTAGTAACTTGGATTTTGTTTGCAAATATATATAGAAGGGCTTAGTTGCTGAAATAACTTTACTTGTATAGCTTGTAAGGTAAAGAAACCAATGTCAAGCATACCGTTGCCTGAAGGAAGTGTCACCAGACTGTCCTCTGAAGTGACGAATTCCGAAGTGATGAATGCCGAAGTGGCGAATGCCGGAGACATTGAGCGCTCCATATACGGTGTTGATAACTTAGTGAGACATTATACACATCAACAGGATGATGAAGAGTCGTTTGAAAGGTCTCTGGATGGCTCACAGGATACCCAAATCACCGAAAAGTCACCTCAAGGTCCACCGAAAAAAGTTGGCGTCTTTGACTCCTCGATGAAGAGTCTTAGAATCAAGGTGCTCTTCAAGTTCACAATTGTTTGGTTGATCTTGGGTTCACTTATAATTGCGAGTTTCTCCATCTATTGGGGATCTCTGTATAACAGGCAATCGCATATGCATAACCTCAAGATGCTTGTTGTGATCGAGGATGATGCCATTACAAATGTGTCACCAACTATTGGTGAAGCGATCTTGAATTTGATCCAGCAAGATTTCAAATCGGATGGTAATTGGAACGTTTTAAATGGTTCGGCTGAGATCGAACAATTCTTTGGTCAGGGTGCAAATGTAACAGCTGGAATCATTGAGGAGGTGCACCATCGTAATTATTGGACAGCAACCCATGTCATGGCCAATGCAACATTAAATCAGCTGAATTGGTACGCAGGTGAGCTATCAGAGCCACCAGTAGCTGTGCAATATGTGTATGAGAGTGGTAGAGACCCTTCTGCTATGCCAAATGTCGTCAAGGTGTTATCATCAATCACTAACACTTTCGAAACACAGCTATACCCATCAATGGCATCTCAGCTCTTCAACCAACTTTCCTCACAGCAGTTGAACTCATTCATGACTTCTAATAACGTCTATGTGCCCCCTGTGTTCTCACAGCTGGATTACCGTCCGTTCTTTGACTCGATCTTGATGGCACCTCTTCAAGTTGGTCTCATTTTCCTTATCATTACTTCTTTCCTCCTCTTCAATTTTTCTGGCCAGATTCATACAATCTTATTACCACACGTGAAGATCCCACATTATCTGATATATCGCTTTCTAGGTAACCATATTTCATATTTTATCCTTGCATTGTTCATCTCAACGGTGTCTGCCATCTACCAGATCGATTTCACTCTGTCTGTTGGAAAAGCTGGGTTTGTCGTGTTTTGGTTCACAACATACTTGACGATGGCCGCTGTTGGTGGTATGAATGAGAACGTTTGTATGCTGATCTTTGCCTATAATCCCCCTTTCTTAGGGTTGTGGTTGATTTCGTTCGTTATCCTGAACGTTTCTCCAACATTCTCACCAATGGCATTAACAAACCAGTTCTATAGATATGGCTATGCAATGCCTATCCATCAGGCTAATGAAATCTTTAAAGTGCTATTGTTGAATCTTTGGAAGGGTAACCTTGGCCTCAACTATGGTATTTTGGCTATCTGGATCGTTCTCAACACTGTATTAAACCCATTTTGTTTGAAGCACGTTGGAAAGGTTATGGCGAAAAAAGCAGCCGCAGCAGCGGCAGCAACTAAATCTTAGAATACGGATTGAATGTGGTGGAGTGAATAATATAGAGGCACATAGTATTACGAAATTTAACTTCAGAGTTCAGTGTAGTGTAAATAAGATTCAACTAATTCGGGTAACTATCATGCGTGGTGCCATGAACTCATAAGCAAAGTGGGCATTTAAAACTTTGGTATAGGCAGATCAGTAACTACATCTAAGCTGGTTTTACAGTTCAAGACAATGCATGACAACAAAGTTGCCCCTTTTTGAAGAATGCCAAATTCGGCATATTGCTATGGGGTTCCTTATTTAGCACAGGAGCGTCCTCCGCATGGTTCTACAAATAGAGCAGGAGTAAAAAGTATAAAAGGAGCTCTAGATCTCACGAAATAAATCGACTTCCCATGTAGTTCGAAATCAAGATAAAGTTACTAGAACCCCACGATCGCTATGTACGCCAGCTTTTTTGCGCTTGCTTCACTTGTCGCTCTTGTTTCCGCAGCTTACGGGAACGTTACCACTATCACTCATGAGACTGTTGTGACTGCGTTCACCACTTACTGCCCATATCCAACAACCTTCATTACCAACAATGCCACTTTCACTGTTACAGCACCAACTACTTTGACTGTGACCAACTGTCCATGTACCATCAAGACCACTGAGACTTGCAGCGTTTGTACTGCCAAACCGGCCATCACGACTGTTGTCCATGAGACTGTTGTCACTCAGTTCACGACTTTCTGTCCATCTCCAACTACTTTTGTTACCAATGGCCAAAGTTTCACCGTGACTGCACCAACTACTTTGACTGTTACGAACTGTCCATGTACTATCAAGACTACTGAGACTATTTCTTCCTCAAAGCCTGTGACTCCAACAACACCTGTGACTCCAGCAACGACTACTTCCAAGGCAACTGGAACTGTGTCTACTCATATTGTCACTTCTTCTTCTACTCTAGTCCCTATTGTGTCCACCGGTGGTGCTGTCAAGATGGCAGCCGGCACCGGTATTGGTTTGTTGATCGCGGTTCTCATGTACTGAAACCTAGGTGCTATTTCTCCTTATCTTTCTTTATAGTCGCAGCATTATGATGCTTTTATTTCGTTATTTTTTTATTTTTTACATTTTCGACATTTTCTTTGATGTGGATCTGGCTGTAGAGACCATTGTAGTTACGGAAGCCAAACCTGAGCCTTCTCAGTGAAGACTGATACTTTACAAGAAATATCTTCCATCAATTCTTCACTAATCCTTAAGGGGGTAAAGCCACCACGGCACGAACAGGAATCTGAGGCCACAACTGGCCAGCCAACGCCTGCTCTCTTATCTCTCAATTCTGTCCAAAAAGAGATTTAAGTATCGCATGCATGCGTTGTCATGTCAACGGAAGTCCGTCAAAAACTTTAAACAGAGAAGGAATGACGTCATGGACCGATCCTTAAAGGTAATTCTTGCTGATATTTGTGGTGCAGTGGTGGGACTTTTCAACCGAAGCCCATGATCTTGTGTTCAATTCTGGTGGGAGTATTTTATACAATCTTTTATCGCGGAGTCAAATTTGCGAAAATTGAACCATAAATCTCGTGCAAAACGAGATGAGAAAAGATTTGTCTTCATTTCCTTCTGCTGTCTCTCAATTCTAGTCATACTCGGGCGTAAAACATCATGTCCATCACGCAGACAAATCTCGATGGCATCCTCCCAATGATCGCACGTGGAAAAGTGCGTGATATCTATGAGGTTGATTCCACAACTTTGCTCTTTGTCGCTACTGACAGAATCTCTGCTTACGATGTCATCATGGAGAATGGTATCCCTCAAAAGGGCCAGCTTCTGACTCAACTTTCTGAATTCTGGTTCGAATTTCTCAAGCCTTATGTCAAGACTCATTTGATCGAAGTTGATGACATCTTTTCCCGTTTGCCAAAGGAGCTCAGCGAAGAAAAGTACAGATCCCAATTGGAAGGCCGTTCTTCGCTCGTAAGAAAACATAAGTTGGTGCCATTGGAGGTCATAGTTAGAGGTTACATTACTGGCTCTGCTTGGAAGGAATACAAAAAATCCGGCACAGTTCATGGCGTTAAAGTTGCTCAAGGTTTACAGGAATCCCAGGAGTTCCCAACTCCAATCTTTACTCCATCCACTAAGGCTGAACAAGGTGAGCATGATGAGAACATTTCTGTCGAAGAAGCTGAGGCTATCGTTGGTAAGGAACTTGCCAGTAAGATTGGTAAACTCGCTGTTGAGTTGTACACTAAGGCTAAAGAGTACGCTGCTGGTAAGGGTATTATCATTGCCGACACCAAGTTCGAGTTTGGTCTAGATGAAGCCGGAGAACTAGTTCTTGTAGATGAAGTGCTGACTCCAGATTCTTCCAGATTCTGGAATGCAAAGACCTACGAAGTCGGTAGAGGTCAAGACTCTTATGATAAGCAATTCTTGAGAGATTGGTTAACATCTAACGGAATTGATGGAAAAGAAGGCGTCAGTATGACTGAAGATATTGCTGCCAGATCCAGAGCTAAGTATGTTGAGGCTTACGAAGCCTTGACAGGTAAGAAGTGGGAATAAGACCCAATACTATTTTTGAGAATTTTGTGTAATTATATCATAGATAATATTACCTTTTCGAGAAAGGATTGTAGCACTGTTACCATTTACCATTGTTATCGTTAAACCTTCTCAAGAAAGGGCTGGGGAGAACGGTACTATCTTCTTGATATATTGCCTTCTCAAACAGTTTAGCATTCTTGGTCAACAATGCATTTGGCTTCGGTACCGAATATGTATCATTTGGTGAGACCTTTGTGTACTTCTTACTTACCGCAACGTCATCGTTGATCAGTTGTAGTGGACGACGAGCCATAACCGTACGCATCGGGGTTTCATACTCTCGACCGCCTTGTGCATGTTTTGTTGGAGATGGTGACGTTCCCATTGACATATCGGACGCAGAGTACTGTGAGGTGCCTTTGGATTTTGGGGGTTGTCCTGATTGCATCTGTCTTAAACGAGATTTAACTTCTTTCTCAACAACATACTGGAACTCATTTTGGTAATTGACTCTGATCTCTTCCATCTCTTGTTCGATGAGGTTTCTTTGATAGTTCAACTCTTCATTCAAAGATTGCCTTTCCTTGATCAATTCCTGTTCCTTATTCATTAATTCACTTTCAAATTCTTTCAAGTTCATCTCATAGTTTGTCAATTGAAGATCCTTCATCTGGATCTTGAAGTGCAGATCCTGCAAAAGATCATATGTGGAGCTTCTAGAGCTCAAGTCCACTTGAATACAACAATGGATCACTCTTTCCAAAGCCGGTGAATAGTGTGATGGTATGTTTGGATAGGCACCACTCTGGATGTTTCTCTGAAGTTGAAGATGAGTCTTGGCTTGGAATGGGGGGTGCAAGGAGCAGAGCTCGTAGATCACACATCCAAGTGACCAAATATCACATAAGGGAGAGTATGGCTTATCTAGTAGCACCTCAGGAGACATGTAGTAGGGGGTCCCAACACACGTGGTTGCAAACTCAATCTCGTTGTTTAATGATTTGGCAAGTCCAAAGTCACCAAGCTTGAATTTACCGTTTGCAAGGAAGATATTATCAGGCTTTATGTCTCTATGGATTATGACTCTTGTTTGGTCTGTTATCACTGGATATTCGAGATCTTGGTAGATGTTTGTGATGAGTGGCGAATTCGTACCGTAATGGCAACGGTATAGCGCCATTAGCATCTGTGTAAAGATATTCCATATTACATTTTCAGGTAGGTATTCATTCGAAGTGCGATAGCTTTTAATGATATTGGAAAGATCTCCACCGTCGCAGTACTCCATATATAGGAACAGCATGTGGTGCTCTGGGATATGGGAATGATGAACGTATTGCACGATATTCGGATGGTTCAACTCACTAAGAATCCTGAATTCAGCCACTAATTGAGATCTCTCCTTGGGGTTCATGTGGCCATATTGGATCTCTTTCCTCACTAACATCTTTCCGTCTCTCACTCTCCGTACCTTGCGCACGCATCCAAAGGAGCCACGTCCTATTAGCTCTAGCACTTCGTAATCCTTTTCCATCTTATCACCTTGGTGTCTCTTGTGCTCTCTGGCCGTAATCGCAGTTTCTCTTCTTCCCCTTGCTTTCCTCTTTGTCCTTGATTCTTTATGCCCTCAATGTTGTTTGTTTACTTTTCACCTTTTCTGTGCTTACATTACATCAGCAATATTCGCGATCATCGCGAACTCGTTTTTTTTTACACCCTTGCTTTGCTTCTGACTCGGGGCGCATTTTTATCGCAAATTCATGCGGAATTTGTGATGAAGATATGAAGCTTTGATGTTTTTTCTCTTGCTTCTTAGGAATTATATCATACCAAGTTAATCAGTTATTAATAACATGGACTCCAAGACTATCGGTATTCTAGGTGGTGGCCAGCTTGGCCGTATGCTCGTTGAAGCCGCTCACAGATTGAACATCAAAACCATCATCCTCGATGCTCCAGCTGCTCCAGCGAAACAAATCAACGCCCTGGATGATCACGTCAACGGGTCCTTTAGTGATGCCAAGGCCATCGCTGAGCTTGCTGCTAAGTGTGATGTCTTGACCGTAGAGATAGAGCATGTTGATGCAGATGCTCTTGCTAAGATCACTGAGACCACTAATGTCAAATGCTACCCATTACCACAAACCATTAAGCTTATCCAGGACAAATACTTACAGAAGGAGCACTTAATCGAACATGGCATTGAGGTTGCTGAATCTGTGGCTGTTGATAATACTGAGGAGGCCTTGAAGAAAGTTGGCGAGAAGTTCGGTTACCCCTTCATGCTTAAGTCTAGAACTTTGGCGTATGATGGCCGTGGTAACTTTGTTGTTAAGGCTGCGAATGATATCCCAGAGGCTTTACAAGTGCTTCATGATCGTCCATTGTATGCCGAAAAATGGGCCCCATTTATCAAGGAGTTGGCTGTGATGGTTGTTCGTTCTATTGAGGGTGAAGTGTTCGCTTATCCAACTGTGGAAACAATCCATGAGAATAACATCTGTCATTTGGTCTATGCTCCAGCTCGTGTTTCTGATTCTGTGCAATTGAAGGCGAAGATTCTCGCTCAAAACGCTGTGAAGACTTTCCCAGGTGCTGGTATCTTCGGAGTTGAGATGTTCTTGCTTCCAAATGGTGAACTCATGATCAATGAAATTGCCCCAAGACCACACAATTCTGGCCATTACACCATTGATGCCTGTGTCACTTCCCAATTTGAGGCCCATATCAGGGCTGTTACCGGATTGCCAATGCCAAAGGGATTCACCTCACTTACCACGTCCAACACAAATGCTATCATGTTAAACGTCTTGGGTACCAAAGAACCAAATGGTGAATTGGAAGCCTGCAGACGTACCTTGGAGACACCTGGTGCCTCTGTGTACTTGTATGGTAAATCCACCAGATTTGCCAGAAAGATGGGTCACATCAACGTTGTTGCTTCTTCTATGAGAGAAGCTGAGCGTCGTTTGGCTTATATCATTGGCGAGTCACAGACTCTCGCTGCAGAGGATGAATCCACGGAGAGAAAGCCAGTTGTTGGTATAATAATGGGTTCTGATTCAGATCTTCCAGTGATGGCTAAGGGTGCCGACATTTTGAAGAAGTTCAATGTTCCATTTGAGGTTACAATTGTCTCTGCCCACAGAACTCCACACAGAATGAGTAGATATGCAGTTGAGGCTCACCAGCGCGGTATGAAGGCCATCATTGCCGGCGCTGGTGGTGCTGCTCACCTGCCGGGTATGGTTGCCGCTATGACTCCATTACCGGTTATTGGTGTCCCAGTGAAGGGTTCCACTTTGGATGGTGTTGACTCCTTGCATTCCATCGTTCAGATGCCTAGAGGGATCCCAGTGGCTACCGTTGCCATTAACAATGCTACTAATGCTGCTCTCTTGGCTATCAGGATCCTGGGTACTAGTGAACCACAGTACTTGACCGAGATGCAGGACTTCTTATTGAAGCAAGAGGAGGAAGTTTTGGTTAAGGCCGAAAGATTGGAGACTGTGGGTTATGAGAACTACTAGTCGATTATAATATTTTTCTTTGATAGAATGATTGTCGCAAACTTACACATATATCGTAGAATTGACTGGTGCGATTTTTTTATTTACAAGAATTTTTTCACTTTTTCTATGCTAACATTCCTCTTTTCACATAGCTCTATGAGTTTTGTGGCGCAATGATCAGGGAGCTTATAATTCGGAACTGTGACGATTTCAAGTACTTGGAACAATCTGAACCAATATGAAGAGTTTAGCACAAGATCAGCTAGGTAATCCATTATCTTTTTCGTTCTTATCTGCAAACCTGAGTTTAGCAACACTGATAAAAAGCCATCAATCTGATAATCATCGTCATAGCAGCGAAGCCCTTTAGCAAATTGCCATATACATTCATCATTCAGATTTTTTCTGAATTGTGGATATTTCTGCAATTGGAGAATCAGTGTTTCAACCTTTTTTTCATGAAAGCTTTTTGCAATGGCCAATGACATCAAGAAGGCCTTGAGTTCAGGTGGCCCATCGCTAAGCATTTTAGTAAAGTAACGATGCACCTTGTGTTCCTTCCCTGACAAAATAAACTTGTTCAGGAGGTTAGGAAAGTCAACTACTCTCAACATACCCTTCTGGTGAGTCATTGAAAGATGTTTCCAAGCACTTCTAAACCCACATGTGAGAGCAAAGTTCTCCGTCATAGTTCTTCTGAGCCTTCCGGAGAGATCAGATGGGAAGGATCCCTTGGATGTAGCAATTCTATGGATCTTTCCCATCTGTCCTGCAGAAATAGTGTCTTCAAGAAGCTCAGCTAAGGCAACAAGTGCACCATTGTTGATAAATGTGTGGTCCAATATTGTTTCAAGTTGCTCATGACAGAATTCCTTATCATTCAATTGGATTGCTTTAGCTATTACTTCAGAGTAGGTCCGTGGATATATGTCATAGTGTAAGACATGGGCCATTTTAAGAAGGTATTTAACTTTGTCGAGTTGTTCCAGATGCGTATAATGTATGATCAAAAGTTCTATTGAGCTCCCACGTACCCTGTCCCCATCCTCCGAGATCTTCATGACGTAATTAAAAGCTTCATTAAGCTGATTAGCTCTCAAGTAGAGCATTACTAATGTGTTCCTGTTAAATGTGTTCTCAATACCTATCATACTTCTTTTCACTGTTGCTATCACTTTTGGATTCTTATCACTATAATGAGCAATAAAGTCTGTTATAACACTAGCTTCTGGGATGTTCTGGACTGGTATCTCACCAAGAGTGTTCATAATGTGTATCAGGTTGAGCACAGTCTCGATACTTGCATCTTCAACTTTGAGGTTCTGGAGAGCTGTGATCATCACATCTCTGTTCTTGGTACTTGGTCTTATAATCTTAAGAACTCTGTTACACACTTTGGATCTCTGGTCACTGTTGAGTTTGGGCAACAGGCTTTGAAGAAGAGATAGCGTCCTTTGATCTCTCGATACCGGGACAGTGGATAATAGCATTTGTACTTCATCATTTTGGGTCTCGAATGAAGCGAGGCGCCGCACAGCATTCTGCACCAAAAAGGCTCTTCGTATCGTTGCACGTCGTAGAGTCATCATCAAACGTAAGCTAGCTAAGCCACTGTCAAATAAGCTCCCAAATCAACAGACTCAACTCGTTTCTTCACTGTTCTGAGATGGGATGTTTCTCAAGACAGTGAAAAGTTTCTTACGTCAGCTGTCGGATGTCGAAAATTCAACTGGTAACTGGAAAGAGATATAACCTGTGACATCGTCGACGACCGACTGCTAAGGCACTACAACATGCTTAGAAACACTCTAATTCATGCTGCTAGAACTGTATGTTCCAATAGTCTTTTTTATAGTTGCTGTCTTCTGAGTAGATGACTAACTGCTTTAGATTCGACTGGCACCAGTGAGTATCGCCGGTTCTTTCATTACACCGGCTGCTGTTCAAAGAGCCCAGTTCCAGAATGTGAGATATAACTCCACTTCACAAGCTGTTTCTGAAATCCAGAAGCAACTTCCATCTTTCGAAACGATCTCTGAAACTGCCTCACAGGTGTCACAGACTATCGGTGAAGCTTCTCTCAGCTGGGGCTATATGCAATCTATTGGTCTTGCCAAATCCTGGTGGTGGCCTCCAGATCTTGTGCAACATCTCATGGAGATTGTACACGTCTCTACCGGCCTCCCATGGTGGGCTACGATCAGCTTGGTGACTGTTGGTGTTCGTCTGGCCTTGTTCCCGTTGTACGTGAAGTCCTCTGACATGATGGCTAAGAACGCCAAAATCAAACCACAATTGGACGAGATTCAAGCCAAGCTGATGTCTGCTGTCGATATGGCTGAGTCCCAGTCCATAATGCTTAAGCGTAAAAAACTACTTGCAGAGCATGGGGTCAAGAACCGTTATCTGATTGCCCCAATGTTGCAAATTCCACTTGCTATTGGTTTCTTTTCTGGTCTTCGTGCAATGGCTAACTATCCAGTTGATGGTCTACAAGATCAAGGAATCCTGTGGTTTCAAGATTTGACGGCTGCTGATCCATACTTGGGTCTTCAATGTTTGTCCGCTGCTGTGATTATGGGATTCATGAGACTTGGGGGTGAGACTGGTGCCCAAACCTTCTCTCCAGCTATGAAGAAGATTTTCACTATCTTGCCGCTGATATCCATTCCAGCTACAATGTCGTTCTCATCCGCTGTTGTTCTCTATTTCTTCGTTAACGGTCTTTTCTCTGTGCTTCAGAGTTTCATCTTGAAGCAGAAGGTCTTCAGAAATGCCCTTGGCCTATCTGAAATTGTTCCTCCTCCACCTGCTGATCCAAACAAGCCGCAGGAGGGTATTATGGAATCCTTCAGAAAGAACATGGAAAGAGCTAGGGAACAAGCAGAGAAGAGAGCCGAGGCCAAGGCCAAGGAGGACGAACAAAAAAAGATGGCTGAAAAGCAAAAACAAAACAATCGTATCAAGATTGTTAGAAAGTCGGACCTTCAGAAGTGATGTAGCGACGTTTCTTTTGTAAATATACGATAAACTACCGAGAGTGTACATAATATATGTCCATTGTAGTGTAGAAGGTGCAAAACAGGTAAAACAACATTAAAAGGTGTAAAAGGCATTGCCAATTAGCTTTCGAGAATAAAACAGATAATGAATCAAAATTCAGAAAAGGTGCGAATTGGTTTTAAGACTTCTATCAAGTCGCATATATTGTCACTTCATCCCCAATATGTTCAGAAAAGACAACTTCCGGATCTTTGATTAAGCACTGAAGGATGCTTTGCAAAGCACCTAGGTCAGAGCCCATACTCGAGGCAAGATTATCATTGTTAATGAAACTCATTGAGAACACAATAGCCAAGTTCACAGCATCCATTCTGTTATGCTCTGAGTGTAGAACAACTTTGTGGAGATGGTTAAACAATCTCTTCAGGACATAATAGTTATGGACAGGAAGTTGGCGAACTAAAACCTTCAAGTTTTGTTGCAAGTCACCTTGCTTTGCACAGGTGACAAAATCTGGAAGGAGCTCGTTCGTGAGTAAATTTTCCGGAAGATCTCTAAGATAGGCCTTGAAACATCCACCAAGTGTATGGATATCTTCATTCAAGGTGACTTCATTACCAGCATCGAAAGCTTGCCTCAACAAATTGATACTTCCAACAGAACCAGGGATTCTGTACAACCCAGTCTCATCCAGACCTCTAAGTTCAATTTCAGTCAGCAGCTTCTCCACCACTAATGGAACAAGAGTACCTTCTCTTTCACATACGTCTGAGATGGGAACGCCAAAGACTTTGGAACTGGTCAAACCTTGAGTATCTTTAGAAAGATAAGTGTATCTCTTTGAAATGTTCAAAGAATTCATCCAACTTTGAGCTTCAGTATTGTTCAAGGCTTGGAAGAAGAACTCTTCACCACCATTCTCACTCACAATTTTGAAGAAGCCTTCAATATTGGTGTGGACAAATAACGGCTTGTAGTTGAAAAGTTTTATTTGTTGATATGGCTTAGAATGCTTACCACTGAGATCAACATTACGCACATCTGGAAGATCATCTGGATGCACAATCTTATCTGGCCCAGACCAGCTCGATCCAACACTGATAGAAAAAGGACGGACTGATTTGAATAATCCACCAAACCTTTTCATACCTGTCGTCTTCGTTGGAGAGGAGTTACTTTGACGACCTCTGCGCTGCATGGTTGGTAGTTCATTAGGCGGTTCATTAGGCGGTGGCATTTCGCGATTGACAGACATGGAAGCTCTGGCGGCTTGGTTGAGAAGTTGAATTCTCTTGAGATCTCTTTCCTGGTTCTCCAGTTCTTCTTTTTTCAAGGCATCTCTCTTAAGCTTTTCAAATTCACAGTCCAACAATGATTTGAAAAGCATATTCAAGGGAACCTGAAGACCCTGATTCTCATCATTAGCTACTACCAAAATTTGATCAAGTTGGGGGTCAGCAGTTTGACTCCAGTTCAAAAGGAAACCAAAGTCCTTTTTTGATAGTTTAAGTTCCTCTTCAATAGAAGATTTGGAATGGAAATCAGTAATGTTGGAGATACAGTTGTATGTGAAGCGACGCTTGTCAAAGTTGATCAACTTGTTGTCAGAAGAGAAACTAGGAACAAGATTTAGAATCTCCATCAGTCTTGCTATGAACCAACCAGGACATGGGGTTAGAGAAGCTCTGTATTGCTCAGTCAGGTCTTCGACATCGAGATCCAACAATAAATCTGAAACATTGTCACAAGAACCATTTCCCGCAAATAACATCCAACTTGCATCGAAAGCACGAGACTCAGGAGAGACAATAGCCTGGGTAATAGCAGTCTCAATGAAAGAAGGAATAACAGGAGATTGGCTTTCATTCGCAGAATCCCCATTGAACAGTTTCACAGAGTTCATTCTCAATCTAGCGATAGTCAACATCTGCAGAATTGCCGCCATTCTCGCATTTCGATCTTTCCTTGATATCTGTAGATCAGTGATCTGAAGTTTGATATATTTCTCTAAGCTGTCGTGTACTGTAAAGAGAGTTTTCAACGGAGGTGGAAATTTTTTCAAGATAGAATCATCCACGTTATCACCATATAAAGATTTAATCCACGAGAATATATTCAAGACCTCTAACTTCTTGTAATCTGTAGCCGACTTTGAGGAGTACTTGAAGAGACTGACCAATGATTTACCTGTATGAGTTTCAAGTAAGTGAGAAACAAGAATCCAGTCTGAAGTACTCACCAAGCTGAACAAGTCATTGATGAAATAGTCCAACTTATCAACAAAAACCTCAGCCTCCCTAAACTCCCTTGGCAGGGGCAAAGCAATAATGTCTTCTAAGGAGTCCACCATGCCGGCTATTGGAAACACATCCAAAGGCCTATAACATTTTTTGATGAAGGTCTTTCTTATCTCTTTGTACAAGCTCGAAAGTCTGTTATAAATATCGTTCAAGTCATTTCTTGGGTCATTCGAATCCTCGAATCTTAACAGAAGTTCACGCCATTCAACCATAATTTCATTATCAATTGTGCGAAGAAGATCGACAAAGATCTGCTTATTTTTCAAGTCATTTGTGAAGTCGGCATAATGATCTGTGACGAGAATGGTGATGGCTTCCAAGACACCAATTTGAATGTTACCAACAAAATTCCAGTCAAGAGAAGGCTCATCAGAAGAGACACGAGAGTCCCAGCTTGGAAATAATGTATCAGGCTCAGAATTCAGCTTAGAAATCGAAATGGCGGCTGACTTGGCACCCATGAATCTTCTGGAGAGAGCACCAAGCAATATAGGAGTAGTGGTGAAGCTCTTATAGGTAGCAAAGAAAGTTGATGTATAGATACCGCTGTCCATCTTCAACTTCAAGAACTGATTATCCAGAAGGTTAGACTTCTGTAAAAATCTTTCAGTGTCACCCTTAGCAATCTTCTTAGAGAAGACATTCGATGTCAACACTAAAACGTCAACCATTTTACTTAGATCACCAGCCTTTAACACAACATTCAACGGCTTTATCAAAGAATTGAGTACATCAGAACTATCCAAGATAGCAAATACATCATCATCAAGCTCTGTACCATAATTGATATCCACTTGATCCTGTTTCTTAGTCGGCAGTCGTGGGTGCTTAGTATTAGATGCTGACATGAACCGGGAAGATGGGGACTCAACAAGAATTGAAGATCGGTGAGACTCTCTCAATTCAGTATTTGAAATGATTGACTTGAAAACAAGATCATCGTCGACATGAAAAGTATCAGAGTCAAAGTTGAATGTGTTTTTTAATGATTGAATGTATCCTGTTTGTTCAGATAAAGACAGGCGAGAGCCATCTTTCTGGAACCCACCAGCACTAACTAATGTGGCTAGTTCAAAGAGCCTGTAACTAGGTAATACTTCAGTGAACAAGGTTGGAAAATAGGATCCTGTCATGAGTGGTGTTCTGGATTCAGGAACAGTTTCAAGAGAGGCAAATACATCTGTCTCGCTGCCCAAACTGAGCTCCATCACAGATTGTAGTGTCAGAGGTTCCAAAGAAACGTGGTTAGTCAAGAGATTGTAAAGTTCTCTTTGAAGTCCTTCATCTTCAACCTTGGCTTGGCATACTAAGAGGGAATCTTCTTCCTTCAAATTCGAAAGATATTCATCCCATCTGCTGAAGGAGATCTTAACTCTCTGGACTTTCTTCTCACACTGTTTCAAAGTAGAATTCTCAACGTATTTCACAGTCAGATCGCCAAAGTATGGAACGACATCTTTCTTTGAGTAAGTCTGACCAAGACCTTGAGGAGCAATAACATGATATGAAGATCTATGACTAGCCTCGCTAATCATATTTCTTCTATCCAATTCAAATACCACTGGTGCCCATTCAGAAGAAATGATTTTCATGGACGTCTCATCAACCAATGTCCATGTCTTTTTCAGCCTCAATACTGGTATGGAACAAATGACTGTGGCAATCGCCAGCCAGCTCACCATATCGCCAATTTTGTCAAAGATGCAACCAATTTCTATCCATTTCTCCAATACTTTGGCACGCTGACCTTCACCATGCTTCGGATCAGGGACACCAAATAAATGATTGACGATTAATCGACCCAAATAGTGAATATTTGTGTTAGAGTTGAAAATCAGTGGATTAATTCTGGAGTATGACAAATTGTCGAGTTCATATAGCAATGATGGATCAGATTTAGGATTCCATGAAGAGTTGAATTTCAAATCGATAATATTGATCTGTGTTGCAATTATGTTTGAATCCATTTTGAGGAACTTCTCAACAACGCTGAAGTTCTTGGAACCATGTGCATTGTACGGAATTGTTCTGAAATTTGTGATGCTTTTCATATTTGCGTCACATTGATTCATGTCTAGTTTGAGTTTGAGAGAAAGGCGCTCATCATGGAGGGCAATACCAGCAAGCAAACGACCTAGCAGTTCTATAATCTCATTATCTAAGAGCATTCCAGGAAACGAGTCGACAATTGTAGTCACAACAAGGCCTAAACGTTGAGTGATGGCATAATCTGTATTATTGGAGACGACAATCTTCGCTGATGTGGATCTCGACATTCTGCTTTGGGTCACAACAACGTTGGAATATTCAATGAAATATTTCAAGCAGATCTTGATATCGCCAAATAATGGGAGGACTAATAACAAGTTATATGATAATTTATCATCATCCAATGTGTTGAAGAGTATAGTATGACAAATAGCCTCTAAAGATCCAGAAGTGATGGCATTAGACTCATTGAGTTGAAGATCGGGATGTGGATACATTTCTGAAAAATACTTCAATCTCAGAGACCCTGATTTGTTGGAATTGGATGATGTTGGTGTAGTTTGTGTCTTGATTGATGCCTTCAGATCTGATCTCGATACTTGAGACATCCTCTTCTGTCGCACACTGAATGAATCGTTTGTTGGCGTTGATCCTTGGTTTACATCAAAGGACTTGATGTTCAGATCCGCAGGTAGCTTATACAATGATAATACAGGACCTTTGAGCTCAGCTTTGTAGATTCTCCATGAGTCTGCGTTGGCGTTCGACCAATTTGTAATATTATGTCCCTTATTGATCCAGCCAGTCTTGATGACAGTGGAATCATAGGTCTCACTTGTGAATGGCCTTGATTTAGTCGTGGCATTCATTGAGCTAATTGTTTGTGTAAGATGAAGGGTATTATCATCGATCTTGTCACTTGTGCTTATAGAAGACGAGTTGTTTGTGGTGTTCTTTGTTGGTGTTGTTGACGATTGCAGCGACAATTGAGACTCTGAAGTGATAAGAGCAACACCTGATGTGGCTTGAGATTCTAGAGAGGTATTAGATCTATTCATTTTATCGGTTTGATACACTGAATTGTTCAAGTTGTTATTGGAGGAGGATGAACCACCATGACCTGCCCGCACAGAGGGGCCCTTGTCAGGAGCAATGCTATTACGCTTGGTCCTTGAGGACCACTTTTTCATCATGGCGAAAGAGGATATATCAGCTGTTAATTATTAGTAAATCATTTCAAGAGTTCATCACTTATATGTTGATGACCAGGATCAGGATCAAAGTGATCATTCCAGAGTGGCCTCAAATTGAACGAGGGAATGCACGACGGGGCAGGGGTGTTTTGGGAGAAGAAGATAGAATATGGTCAGCAGAGATTAACGATGACCTCATATAACCTTACGCTCTTATTTCTCAGTACACACGAAGAGTCTCAATCTATAATACCACCGTACTGTTGATCCTTCAAAAGACCCACCAACTATCACGGTGGATAGCGCCCATGACATCAGTTCCTTTCCCGAAAATGATCACTACCTGCTCATCAGCTACACTCACCAATTGAGCACCTCTTGTACCTGTCCTAAAAGTGTCCTAGTGGTTTCTGCCCTGGCTGTTTCGATGTGTTTTTGATTTTAACTTTGGATCCTTTTAGCAATTTGCTTCAGTTTTCTCACTCTGCGTGGACGCGCGCCCGCAATTTGGCCCACCGGGAATGGAACGCGCTTCTGTTTTTACGCAATGGGTCTCGCTGCACGGACACAATTAGGGGGATGAAGGAACCATTGCGGAATGTAGGGCTTCGAGGATTATAGCAGTTCTTCAGTGGAGTTACAGACATCGAACGCCCGATTGCTTTTAAGAGCATGAACCTCAAATCGTGGTTGAAATTGCATTGTCTAGAGGCTCGGAATTTAACGGCTTTCCCTTCTGACAGGAATGTGTCAGATCTGTTTTCTTTCAGGGGTTAAATGATCAAATTGAAGTTCAGGCGAGGAGCATAGAGGTAGTGGATGAGATAATCAAGGGGTTGAAAGATCTGTAATCGAAATATAGTTTCCTAATCAGATCTTTGGGCTATTGGGTTTTTTGGGCTGTTACTTTGATGGTACTTTTCATCCCCACCCTCGAATCTGCTACTTCCATGTTAAAAAACCGTTTGAACATGTTGACAGTCTTCTGTCCTCGCCTCTTTGAAGCTGTACGAATGTATTCAGTCTTTCAGTTTCGTAACCAAGATTCAACTGATTTGTATCCTATATGATTTGTCAAGGACGACCAATTAGCAACCATTAATCAGTCGCCAAGAGACCATTAAACTCTTTTTCAGGCAACAGGTCAATTAATCTTCAAATTTTTTTATTTCTTCTGACTTTCCCTTCTTATTCCTTGCGCACTGCTCGTATTTCATATTGTATAATCTTTTGGGTACTCTTAGATTTCTGATACCCAAGACACTTCGTTGCCATTCCTGATTGTTTCTTCCTGCTCCTAGTGGTTCCCTACAAACTCAAGGTAAATGACTTCATTCTGTTCAGATAATTCTGTGTTTAACAAACTTTTCGTTTCCAATGTAAGAACTTCTAACATAGAATATTTCATACTCCAATCAACTGAGCATCGCGTCGATAATCCAATAGTCCTCCTCGAAATTTGGTATAACAAGGAATCTTGTCTCTCAGAAAGCTTCAAAAGACGAGAAATCTTGGCCTTCTTTGTTAAATTACCAATCGTTCAAGATAGGAAGATCTCTGAAGTCAATGAAGATTCCTATCATATTCGGTAGCTTCCAGATTCTCGTTTATTACTAGAATGAAGCGATGTGCAACAGAAGGTTCAATACCTTGTGATTTCTTCGATCTGGTTGAGAGATAATGCCGCAACCTGATGGTTAAAGATAGTCATCCATCTCACTGAACGACATCTAGATCTTCGCATTCGCAGGATTCCCAATCTTTGGAATTCTGACTTTGTGACTTCTCTGCTTATTGCTTCCTGCCAACGCTTACTGATTCCTCCCCCAAAATCAGACATGATCTTCTTTTTATTGGTCCAAAGAGCTTGTATGAAACTACATTTGGTGATATCTAAGAAATCACATTATCATGGAAAGAGCTGAAGCTCTATTGACTTGCAATTTCTCATCAGGCTTACAAATAATAATCCAAGAATTAACAGCTCTTATATTGAAGGAATTGTACAAGTAAACCTCATCACCCTATATATCGACCAACTGTGAGGAACAAATAGCAGACCACGTTAATAGTTTTAATTTACCAACCTTGAAAGTAAGGCATTCCTAAGTTCACAGACTCTTTTTAGCCAACTCGATAACAGCTTCCTTGGTATTAGCACCACCAATGAATCCTGCGGCATGGACAAAGATACAGCCTTCAATGCCAGTTTTTTCACTCAATGCCTCATCTCTCAAGCCTCTCCATTCTTCTGGAAGTGCTCTTCTATTTTCGAACCCAGCACCTTGAATTGGAACAGTGGAAATTCTCCATTTGTTTGAAGAGTCTGGGAATAGGACAAACAAGATTTCACTAGATTTGTTAGCAGCATTCTCAACACTGTAAAGATGATCCTTCCATGGGACGAACTGATCAAAGAGCATGATATTGCCTGATTCATGGATGTCATATCTAGAGTTGAATGCCTTCTCCACAATTTCCTTCGCCGGTAACCAGCCCAACCCGTAGCTCTTGACAACATTAACAAATGCATTACCCATCACTTCAGAGGCAAGCAGAAACTGTCTGTCAAAGTCAGCATCAGTATCGCTTTCGGTCCAAATTGGGTTCAAGTTATGAACAAGGGATGCCAATGAAAAGTTTGAATCCTTGAACTTCTGTTCAGAATGCTCGTCGTACTTAGCAATACCGTTATCATTCGCATCAACAGCCTCAACAAATTCAACATAGAGCTTATCATAGAGTACGTTCAGCACTTTTGAATCTTCCGTTTTGAGGACCTGGGCGATAACCTCCTTACCAAAGTGCTTAAACACCAATCCTGCAGAACTTAACTTGGTCTTGTACGCTGGGGAGAAAGTCTCCTCGAATCCTCTCTGGTGGTGATCAAAGAACTTGGTACCATCATATTTACCGCCAACATCAACAACAATATCTGCTTCTTCCCATTTGGCTGGATCACGGGAACGCACCAGTGTACTATCTTGGAACTTTGGCAATAACCTAAGCATATACACGGCCAGGGATTCATCGGCATGGAATGACCCACTATGTGTACAGATTCTGAGGGCAGTAGACATCTCTAGCTTTTGTTTCTTCAAATGTGACATATAAGAAGCTCCTTTATCGCTCTAAATGCAATTGAGATGAGAGACACAAGTGTTTATAACCTTTGCAGAGTTTTCTGTTGGCATAGTGGAGCATAAAATAAGTTCGCGAAGTATTTGTGAAGAATTCGCGGGAATTTTCTTCGGGCTCTGACAACCTTCATCCTAACCAGCTTTATTCTAGCTAAAAGATCCACAGAACAATGTCAGTGCTCGGTAGACTGTTCCCACGCCTCAGCAGATCTCAGTTGGAGTTATTCAGAGTAAGCTATTTGTTTTTACTCCTTTTCTGCAGTGCAACTAACATCCACCAGTTCACATTCTATCTCCTGACACCAATCGGTGTGATGTACTACGTTGGTGTCGATGCTGATAAGAAGTTCAACGTGCCAGGCTTCTGGCCTGACCCTGAGACTACGAACAAGATCCCTAAAGAACCCCATGAGATCAAAGCAGAGCTTGCACGCATGAAGAGGGAATCCATGGAGAAGAGAAAGCAGCTGGAAGAAAAGTTGGCGAAGGAGTACGGTATCGATATTGAGGAAGAGAGGGCAAAATTGCAGAAATAGATCAGTTTACAGTAGACGTGTACATAGTAATGGATATAATGACAGTATTCTGGGTTGTATCCTTTTTTTGTTCCATATACACATGATATCACGACCCTATGACATTTCATTAAACAACCTTTGATACAATGCTGTAACCTCATCCTTCGTCTGCTTGGAAAGATGAATCGTCTCGTCATTATTAGCCAAGTCCATAAAGTTCTGCACTATCTCCAATTTTTCCTCATTGGAGATCATATGGGTAGGCGTAAGACCTTCTACACTCCCCAGATTTACATCGTTCCATGGAAGGTCCAAGCTCATCGGTGTAGTCCCTGAATCCCAAGATATTAAATTCGACATATCCTGAGATGTAACAAGTTCTGACATGTCTTGCAACTGTGGTATGACCAACTCCTGATCCATATTGAAATCAAAATCTTCATCAATTGGATAGTCTTTCAGATCCCATCCTTCGCCTAGATGTGTACGATTACCAGCGATCTGCTGTGCTCTTCCTAGCCTTTTCAAACTTTGGAATTCTTGTCCCAAAGTATGCGAGAATGGAGCACGTAATGCCTTACCTGTTGTGTGATCAAAATCGTCATAGTTATCCACAATACAACTCTGGATGATTTCTTCATTGGATAGGAAAGTCTTGTTGATCTTTTGTTCAATAGATAAGTCCAACAAAGAATATATCTCCCATTTCTCCTCTACTTGTAGCTGATCGATTAGAGATTGTAATTCCACTTCAATAGAATCGTCATATTTGAACTTTTCAAATGTCGAAGTTATCGAGTTGGGGAGAATGGCAGATTTTCTCCATGCACTTTGTATCCGTGCTTTTGGTAAGCTTAGCCATGCCCTCTTCACCAATTCAAAAGTCTCAACCATCGTTATGTCTTGCTCAGGTTTGGAAAGTATTTTGTTCAAGTTCACCTGTTTCTCAATGAGGTGCTTATACTGCTCCGTTCTAAACAACAGTTTGAAATCGTTTTCTAAGCCCCAGTTGATCGGAAGGAACCCATTAATGCTCGATGTATACAACAGTCGTATTCTCGTGAGTTTGATGTTTACCACACGATGAGCTGCTACGTCATCTAGCACCAATATGATATCTTTGTTCATCAATGCCAATCTCTTATCCAAGATGGATAACCAATCGTAGAACATCGTTGAAGTCAGCCATTTGGTTCTGTTACTGTGATACATCACACCATGCTTAGCTGCAGTTCTGACTGAATTCGATTCAAATGAGGGATATTTCTCATAACGACCTATGATCAACGGATCTAATTTTGAAGAACCGTCGACATTAGTACATAACATACATGTGACAAAGTCTGATTTATCATTGTAGTTCGCTCTGTCAAGGGCCAAGTCATGACTGATGAACACCTCACCAAGTGTGTAGATCTTTGACGGATCCACTGATAAAAGCTGTTTCAGATTTTCACGTTCCTCAAACGTCCAGATCTTCAAACGATTAGAGTATAGATCTTTATCAATAGTTGACAAGTTGATGTTGACCTTGGATAGGAACTGCGAACACCACTTGAAACTGAACTCACCTGTCCCATCTCTCATATCTTCTGGTAGCTGCTTCCAAAAGTTAGAGGCAGAGCTCAGGATAATCGGTGCTGTTATCGGTATATTATTCCAAACACACTGCGTAATCCACTCCAACAGTACCTTCCTCAACAATGGATTTGAAAGCCTCCTGCGCCGTATTAGCTTGTATTCATGTTCCTTTAAGGCGATTAATTCGTCCTTCTTGGCCAGTATCCTTGAGATAGTTGTCTGTGATGGAGGTTTAACAGAGTTGAACCTCTTTTGCGCCCAATGTGCCAAATCTGTCTGTGTGAGCTCAGGATTCGCCTCTGCCATGAGGCAGATGTCTATCTTCTGCTTGATAGAATATCCCATTACTGCCAAAACACCTTCATGCAACACCACAACACCTCAAATGACTGCTTTCCCACCCTTTCAGAGAGATGCTCTCAGTGAGTCAAAAGAGATTATGTCCTCAACGGCATCTGGTGAGGTAAACCCGGACACCTTGACAGTGTTAAACAACGGCGGAGTAGACACGGAGAGGAACAACAAGGTTGCGAACAATAACAGAAATTAGTACAGTAGAAAAACCGACAGCTTCTTCTAATCAATTTAATACAGTCCATTATTTTGACAAATGGCAGAGACATTCTCAGAGAGGCTCCAGCAGTCCTCCCATCCAGTTGCGCTGCTATTCTACTTGGGGTTCAGAATAGGTGAGTTTGAATAAACTATGTGTCCTATTTGTATGACTATGTCATATCAGCTTATGCTCTTCATTACAAGGTGATATACCAGAGTACTAACAACGCCAGGTGCCCCTGTGGTATACACTCTTGGGATGTGGTTCACCAGTAATTTGTGAGTACTCGTGATATCACTACAATGATAGACATCTTTATATTAACAACCACCTCAGTATCTTCGAGTTCATACTGGTGATTCTATTACTAGCAGCTGACTTCTGGAATGTTAAGAACATAAGTGGAAGGCTCCTTGTGGGGTTACGTTGGTGGAATGAAACAGATCAACAAGGTGAAAGCATATGGGTCTTCGAAACAGCTGACCCAGAGAGACAGATCAATCAGGTCGATTCAAAGATTTTCTGGCTATGGTTATATGTAACACCAGCAATCTGGTGTATACTGGGATTCATGGCACTTTTGAAGTTTCAATTTCTATCGTTGATCTTGGTGATCATTGGCATTGTCTTGACTATGACTAATACGATGGCCTTTACGAGATGCGATAAGTTTGGTAAGGCGAATGATATCGCCTCCAATGTATTTGGATCCCTCAGTGGTGGCGTTATTGGTAGATTTATGCCTTCATTCTTGAGATCATGATTTTGGGGAGTCTTGCTGCTACGCTAATCCAATTGAACTCACAATGAAGATATTGCGAACAAGTACACATTTAAATAGCTTGGTAGCTATTGTCACATATTCCAAAGAGACATGAGTAGTAAACCACCTAAATATAACTGCCATCATTGACGTGTCACTAAAATATGTTATGCGCAACATTCACAAATATATCCAGCACTCATAAGAAGAACAATCACGAGTAACATTCTTTATGGTCTAAAACTGCTGACAAAACTTGCAATGGTAAAAGCGATACAAGGTGAGATCAAGTGGCATAATGGATAGAATAATCCAACTAACAACTCAAGGTACTCTGATTGAATGTGACCCATCTATAAGGGCACTTATAATCAAGATCGATTCAGAGAGACATGATATCGTGATACAGGTATGCCCTTTCCTCTTTATCCCTATGGTTGGAATACTAACGCTTATTTAGGAACTTGATGAAACACATTTACTGATAGCTGACGGTAAAGTTGATTTCGTCAAGAGTGAACTGAATAGGTTATTGGCTGAGAATACGTATAACCCGCTGGATGATGAAGAGGAAAACTAAGAGGTTCAATACACATTGATGATTTATGATAGAGATCCATGTATTACTTTCTTTCTTCCACATCTAGTTCCAAAGGTGCCAATTCTTCTGATACTCCAGACGCATCAGCTCTTGCCTCTGGAATACCATCAGGTACATCCAAGGTCAGTTGCTCCATTTGTGTATCCAGGTTACCTTCCTCAAACATTTTACTCACAATTTGGCCAATAAACGCAATCATTGTATCAATATCCACCAAATCTTCTAATCTCCCACTATTCTCATGGTAGAAGATCTCATACTGCTGGATAATCAACTCTTGGATACCATCGATCAATGCAGTAACCACTTGTTCATCTCGAATATACATTTGAATTTTTTCCCTAATCCTTGGAAGTATCTCTTCAATATTATCCCTTAAAAGCCTCGTATCATCCAAAGTAGTATTATCTTTATTGATCGGCGACATAATCTGGATGATAACATCTTGCGTAAACTGATGCACCACATTCCTCAATTCCACAGTTAACTCTTCACGAGCGTCAATCATGTTCTTAACAACTTTTGGGACACTATCTTGGACAAGTCCAAATATGTCATACCCACCATTTCGTAATTTATTCAGGATATCACCAATGCCACTAAAATCTAAAAAGGTCTCTGAGCTAACATACTCAATGTCGAAGTTCTGAATATGCTCTTTTAACATTAACAGATTTTTCAATAGAAATAAATCAGCATCCAGCTTTCCCATATGTGTAATTGCCAGAGGATATCCCGACTTTAGGGAAATGATACAGTCATGGACGATATTATGTGCCAAATCATCGAAGACGGAAGATATAACCAATTCATAAATCTTTGAGAGCAACGAAATGCCCTTCTGCAATGGTGTATACCAATCTTTCATGCCATTCATCTCACTTATATCAAGATCGCTTGCAGAGCGCTTCCTTGAGCCGATGGCGAAATCCTTAGGTGAAGGCTTATACTTGACAATATTTTCTTCAACAAACATCTGCGCCCTGAAAACAAGTCTTGATTGAACGTCCTGTAATACTGGTTCAAAAACTTTCCCTAAATTCATTGTCTCGAATGAATGTTCGTAGTGTTCCTCATATTCATAATATTTCTCTAGTAAAGTGATCATCTCACAGAGCACAGTTATTGAGCGCTCACGAAGAATATAATTTCTCAAATCATCATATAGCGGCTCAGCCAATTGCTGGAACCAATTGATTAGGGAGTCATTCTGATCCTGTGGAAAAATCTGATAAAAAAGGTCGTATTCATCCTTTAGTATCTTCGTGAAATACGAGATACTAGATTGACTGTGCTGAACCATTGATTTAGCATCATCGGACTGACCTTGGAAATGCTGGTGAAGCCTTGGAGAGATAAATTTCGATCTAACATTGAAATAATTGTTGAAGCAGTCCTCCAACAGACTAGAAGCTTCCTCATCACCGGAACGTCCGTAAAGCTCACTCACAACATCATGTAAATTTGATAAATCAGATCCAAATCTCGTATATACCAATGCATCTTGAGTCACGGTGTTGGTGACGGATCCCAACTTGTATGAAATATCATCCCTGACATTTTTCAGGTGATTAACCACATAGTTTCTTATCAAAGTTAGCGATCTAATCAAGCATTGCCTGAACCTCCTTTTGAAAGTTTCGCTCTCCTTATGTTCCTTGTGTAGTGAGACATAGTCCAAACATTCATCCAATTCAGCTAACATCTGTTTGAAAGATTCGCGTTTGACGATATTTGGATTCGGATTGTTTAACTTTCTCGTGAATTTATCCAACGATTCATAATATCTCAAGTTGGTCTTCAAGTCATCATTTAATTGCATATATGACGTGTATTCTTTTAGCAGTGAGTCTGACTTAGCTTGGAATTCCGAAGTCTCTTTCGTAACATTATCATATTTCACAGTGAGTTCTGTCAGCTTATCAATGATCTCATTCGAAGACTGTACTAATTCAACATATGTGCTCTCTCTGAATGAGCATGATTCAATGAATTGCTTATAGATCAAGTTCTGCTCATGATCTAACTGTTCTTGTTCCTCGAATGTTGTTAACACTGAGTATTCAAAGGAATCGACATATTTCTGAAAAATCTGATGCTTTTCCTGATCGCTGAATGGATACAGCAGCTGTTCTTCAAGTTCACGCGGTTTGGTCAATATTTCAGAAGATAGAGATCGCTTCAATCTTTTTGAATCATCGTGTCCTAGAGTGATATGGTTCTTCAAGTACTGTTAGTCAGGGCCATCAATATGAGACAAACTATCACACTCACCTCCAGCTGTGGGATATTATGAGCAATCCTCTGAACTACAGAGTTCCTTCTGGCTCTACTCATTCTCCTCTCAACGGTCATCTCGGAATACGTTTCCCTCTGTCCTGTAGTCGAGGTGCTTAAATGATTGAAAGTAAACAATCGACTGACTGGCGATTTGGTCTTACTGGTACAGTGGGAAATGGCAGAAATGAAAATTCGCGGATGAAAAATTAGGTGCCTGTTTCTTACTCATTAATACCCGGAAATTATACATGACAATTAATGAACTATCTTCTCTTATAGATACATGGCTTCAATAACCACTTTCCCTCTGGAATTTTCTGTCTCTTCTTATGTAATTGTTCCTTCTCATCCTCTTGCTCAATGAACTTCATCTTTCTCTGAAGTTTAGCCCTTCTTTCTTCTAGGACATCACTCGACGGCTTGAAGAACTCAAATCTAGTGAACATCTTATTCTCATCATCAGTATGTTTGTGGAAGAATCCCATGAGTTTGAGGGCGTTGACAAATTCTTCACCCTTACCATCTTTCTCACCAAATCTAGATTTAATCTCGGCAATCCACAACTCACCTCTTGGTGCCAGGATTCTATAAGCCTCTTTGATGAAATCCAAGAAGTTTGTACCCATGAGAGCTAAGCAGAAGATCACGACGTTACAGGAGTTATCTTCCAATGGTACATGTCTAATATCAGCCACCGTGATTCTGTCATTAGCCCTTTTTAAATCAAAACTGTGAACTCTCATATCGATCGCCCTTGGCTTCTTACCCTTCTTGTGTTTCTCTTTCAGGTAATTCTCGATATCCAATGCAAATTGTGCCTCACCACACCCCATATCTGCAATGACGATACTTTTATCTCTTTGACCAGGAAGACCACCTGGAGCGTTCACATTCTTCAAGGATCTCTCTTTGACCTGGTTGACAAAGACATCGACCGGGTTCTCTGGCCATGATTGAACTTGAGACCTAAAGCCATCGTGATATTCATCAAACAAGGATGGTTGTTCCTGAACAAGTTTCAAAGCCTCATCAGATGTTATTGTATATAGTTGTTCATTAATCCATCTGAATCTTGATCCCGTCAATTTGGCCATCATTTTCTGTTGTAATGGGGTCAATCTAGCCAATGTTGGGAACAGCTGTTGGGGTGCTTCAGATTTATGCATTGGCGTCTCATCAACTGTGTGAGCAGTTTCAGCTTTCTTCGCCACATTCTTCTTAGCCTTTTTATTCTTCTTTGGTTTGGAATCTTCCTCAGCCTTCAAAGCACCAGAACTGAACTGATCTGTGTCTTGATTCTTTCTTTTCTTGTCGTTCTTCTTGGATTGACCTCCAACTTTGACTTCAGTGGTCTTCAAATTCCATCCGTCAACTTGGAAAAGAGCCATTATAGTAGTATTGTTCTCCTAATCAGATGATATAAAGAAATGTGTCAAAATGTCATCGGAGAAAATTTTCAGTATTTCCGGCGTGGGTATACCGAATATGTTTCTAAAGGGGGGGGGTCTTCGAGTAGAGAAAAATTTGCCAAAGTTCGGAACGCCACTGGTAGCTAAGAAGTCCTTTCTAGGTAATTCGAGATAGTTCATGGCACTCATAAATTAAGATCTCCCAGCTCCTTGTCGCCCCAAGGTCTTTTGTTTCTTTCTCGTAAACCAAGTCGTGGGACTCCCAGACTGGAAAACAGACAATGTAGAATTTGGAGGATCTCGAGCTCCTGCAACATCCTGACGGATGGTGCAAAAGTGGATTTTCAATCGGTTCCTCAATAATCATATGCCCACCGGTGATCTTTATACTTCCACTTCAGATCTCCTTGGACCATCAAAAGTTGGTATATTAGCCATTGTAGCACTTCCTTGTTCAGTTCGAGATTAACGGATTTTGTTTGGTTGAACATATCCACGAAATCAAAAGAATTCAGCATTGATGGTCTCCTCCGTTTGTTATCTCTCAAGGTCTCTTCAAGCTCAGTGATGAAGTCAATTAAAGTACTAGCTGTACACATCTTGCCCTTCGTACACAATATCAACCCGCTCCTCTGCAATTCATGTCTCGCCCTATGGAACAACTCACCATGTATCTCATTGAGAGATTTGATCTGCGTGGATGACGTTAGATCGACAACCTGTTGCGAGAACTGTTTTTCTGCTAACCGTTTTAAATATTGTTGGATCGATGGATCTTGGTATGCTTTATTGAGATGAAATTGGCTTTCAACATTTTGATACATCCATAGCATCAGTTTGATCGTGAGCTCCAATATACTTAACTCCTTGACCTTATGCCTTCTATGAACCTCAAACAAGGTTTCCCAATCTTGTGATGATCCTTGCTTTTTTGATGAATGTGTTGGCATATCGATATGCTGTTTTCTTTGGAACGCTTCTTGTGTAATTTCCTCAATGTCAGAGCTGGCTGATAGATTTTGATCTTCTGACAATTCTTTCTCCCGCTCCTTGGCAGTCTTCTTCATGATATAAATACTTGAGTCTAACATAAGAGATGGCTGATCCTCTTTTGATAATGAGAGTTCTATGCTTTTCTGGATTTGCTTTTTTCTCTGGGCAGCTCTATCCGAAAAGATGTTAGCGTCATTTTCATTGTCAATTTGTGCTGCTTGAAACCACGGAGTATGCAATGCCTTCCTTACCTCCAGAGCTTCATTCCAGAAAATGAGCTCGTGGCTCAAATATTTTTCATCTTTGATAACTCTAAGGCTTTCCACTTTCACTTCCACATCACCAAAACTTCTTTGGCCATAACCAAAAATTTCAACCAACTTTCCTTCAGAATCAGCATGCGTTAATCCTGAACATGAGAATATTTCACCATGGATGAGACACTGAATGGGCTCTCCTGTAGAGTCATCTAGGGATATCAAATAATGGGACTCCCCTCTGATCTCTTTAACTGAGTACTCAGTGATCCATCCCATCAATCGTACTCGCCTCACCGGATGATTATTTAGAAGTGTAACATTCTCTTTTACCGCCTTGGTCGCATTATATCCATAGATATCATATAGCGACCTACTGTTAATCAAATCAATTGCCAGCACTGGCGTGGTGGCATCATAGAATGGAGAACTATGAAATGTCTCCACTGAATAGAATTCGATTCCATCTCTCCTAAGAACAACGTTGCTTACACCCGGTGCAAAGTCGATCCATTTGCTTGAGTGATCTATCCGTGCCCTCCCCATTATGACATCCCCTGGTACGCGACAGGCCCAGCAGACGCACTGAAATATCAAAGAGATCAAATAAGTTCAAAGTATCCGATTGTAAACAATAAATAAACAGTCCCGCGCTACACAACCTTTCCGTTTTGGGAAACACAGCGATGAGGTGAATTTTTCACTTCTTATCCAGAAAACCCACGAAGAACAACGACTAAACTAAAACAATAAGATGAAGGGGCTGTGGAGGAGTGTCCAACTAGTGAGGGTATCACAGCCCTCATTCATACCCGTAAGGACATTGGTGATCGCTCCGAGAAAGAATAAGGTGCCCAAGAAGCAGTCGAGAAAAAGACAGGATAGTACCGAGACAATTAAACTGAAGTTTGAATCTAAACTACTTGATGAGAAGATAAAGGAACTCCAGCAGATGGCACACAGAGTGAAGACAGAGATACACAAGAAGAAGGAAGAGGAAGTTGAAAGGGAAGTTGGCGGTCTAGATCAAGTTGTTGATCTAGATGATGATGATGTCTCCATGCTGTTTAATGAGTTGATGCTAAATAATAAACAGGATCAATTATCCCTGCCCACTGGGCCGGCGGGAGAGTTGCTGTTTAATGAGCCCGCTAAGGGTATCAAGTTACCACAAACTGTCTTGACAAAAATTGGTGATTCTGTACGGAACATCGTGGCCAAAGACAGTCAGAACTGGAATGGTTTAATAATAGACCTATACACACAAAGGGATGGGTTCAAGGGACTTTTAAGTTATGATATTGATTCGTTCCTCAAGGAGATTCCAGTGGGGAGTCTAAATGAACATAGTTTGCAAATTTTAAACACAATGCTGAAAGAGGTGCGCCAAGAGTATAACTCCCACCAATATGACTTTTTCATGAAGCATTACGCTCAATTGGCTAATGACACTGAGACGCAATATCTATTTGATCAGGCTGTACAATCTGGTATAGTCCCTTCCAAGTATATGTATGGTCATTTGATTAAAGCTTTCTCTAAGACAAATAACCTGGAGAGAATCAACTTGACACTTTCAAAGATGTTTGAGAATCATATAGAGCCAAGTCTGAAGGTGTATACTAATGTTTTACAACTATGCGTTGATCGCCAAGATGATCAGCAAGCCCATGAGATCTTCCAAATGATGAAATTCAGATCTGTAAAAAGCAAACCGGATATTGAAGCTTATAATACCATGCTGCAATTGGCTTCGAGAAAGCGTGACATTCACAAAGCTTTGGACTTGTACCGTGAGCTATTGGACCAGGGGCTAGAACCAACAATCTTTACTTTCAATACTTTGATCCAGACGTGTTCGAAAAATAAAAACCATTTGATTCAGGGTTATGATTTTATTTCAGAAATACATAAGCGCAATTTGGAGCCAAATGTGAAGACTTTTGAATCCATGCTGAGACTAGTTGCGTGTGACGGTGACTTGGAACTAGCAAGAGCATTGTTTTTGACAATTTTTGAGAAGCACGGTAAATCAGCTGCCGGACCAGAGGCATTGAATTATTTGTTGATGGCTTATCGTGACTTCAAGCCTGGTCATACCCCCCAAATTTCGCATCATGAAGATGGTGCAATGATTCGTCGTAATACCTTACAGATGGTGGACTTTATGGGATTGTATCAAAGAGACGTTGATGATATTGAGATTCAAATGAAAAGAGAGAGATATCCACCTATGTTACCATTGAGAAATCTGACATACTCAAAGCATATAATTGCTGAGTCTAATGCTATTTGGACGTTCCACATGTTAAATGATCCATGTTCATTGAATGTCAAATTATTGATCTCATACTTGAGAATCGCCGTGGAGCATGGTGACGAGAAGGAGTTCTTGAGACGCTATGACCAGTATACTTTCCCTAATGAAGATATTGGTAAAAATGAGCTTATTTTGGAGCAGCCAGATGAAAATACCTTGAGAAAATCTTCAGAGAGTTCACCCCCAGCGTTATCGTATCTAAAGCAGATCAACTTCAAAGTGGAGAGAAATAGCGAGATTTATCACACTTACTTATCTGCAGGCAAGAGATTCCGAGATGCAGACATGTGTGAACGGGCGTGGTTAGAAAGAGGCCGTTATAGATCAACATCAAAGTATCAATCTCTTCCGAGACGTGAGAAACATCGCTTGGATTTTAAATTTGCTAAAGAGATGGTCCAGTCATTAACACAGCTGGAGCTCTATAGCGATGCAGTGAGTGTGGTGAAGTCCTCAGAAAATCAGTTCTTATGGGACTTCTACACTTTGAAGCCACTTTATGTGGCACTGCAACAGATTGGTGATGATGCCAGTGCGAGAGAGATAAGTGCCATCTGTGGCAAGGGTAAGGGCAGAGCGGTGTACTGAAGGAACAAAAGAAAAGGTGATGACTAATGAATGTACATAGTACAAACCACATTGTAATAGAGAGTTGTATATACCATGTGGCTGTTGTATCTGAGAATCTCAAACTAATTACCAAAAGCGGAATTAAAGTTGAGCAGCCATGCGCCATACTGCGTCGACAACCGGTTTATCAGAGCAACAGCAACTTGACAGATATTAAATGGCAAACCTTAGATCGATAGGATTCAGCTGTAAATTTGGGTTTAAGATTTGAGCGCTTTCTTGATTTAAGTTTTGACGACGTTATCATGGTCTGAAATCGGCGCGTAAAGTCCTCAGGGAGAACTTCAAAGGGGGTGGTCTGGTCTTTGTCACAAAGCCCACATTCTGTCATTAGACCGCTGCTCCAGAATATACTGCTATTGAAAAGTCGATATCAAGGCGTTACAGCCTACGTTTGAATTGGGGGTAATTAGAGTAAGATTGCCCCCTCTAGAATGTAGAAAACACACTGCCAACTCTACACCAAAATATGACGATTTATGACACCAAACACACCCCAAGGGCAGCACCAATGCCTCCAAAACACCGACTGCCGCACGCATGAAGACTTCTGAAACTGGAAATTTTCCGCACAGATCCACCTAAAAATACACCAGCCATTTCGATGAGATTGTGACTTGAACAAGCATTTGGTGTAGTAGGCTGCTCCCTATCAATTGGCCTTTCATTGAACCTCCTCATCTATAGGAAGTACAAGCATTTTGAGCTCCCTCTCATCTCAGTTCCACAGCGCATTCACAGCAAATTCGTCAGATCTGTTGCGCCAGAAAAAAAATCTGAACAAAGCAGCCGTATCAACAAAGACAGAAATCAAGGAGACAACAGAAAGAGTGATTTTTGTTGGGTTCAGTCACTGCTGCTTGGTTACACTTTCACTTACATTGTGAATTAGTAAACTCAGTTGGATCTTTCGATCATTATCTGCCATCCCTAACTCTTCCCTTTGTCTGCTAGGGAGAGACATAAACGATCCTTTGCTATATTTGACACACTTTCTTTTGCTGACAGGGAAAACCTACCCTGGAATACGGTCCATTTAACTCAATATGACACAGGCAGCATACTACAACAGATCCAACTCTGTGACGAGTTTCAGCTCATTCACATCAATCTCAGAGACTCAGCGTATACCCAGGGACACTACGACAGCTGGTCTGTTAGACATGGATCCTAAATTCCAAAGGGCTTCGAGATCTAAGATGTTCAAGGCATTCCAATCATCTTCTTCCATAACTCCACAAGCTCAACAAATCCAACGATCTTATGTCTCAAGATCTCATAGCTTCCAGCAGAATCCTGTGGAACTTCGAAGCCCATTGAGAAAATCTGAGTCCCTCACAAGTATTCCATCGTCAAGAAGGCAATCTGTGGAGAAATCCCATATACAGCAGCACAAACAACTACAGAAAAGCTATTCAACTTCACAGTTCATGCCACAACATGCTCCATTGCGTCGTCATGGTCATAGGCCTAAACAACAGTTCACTTTCCCTAATGGTGAAGTCTATACACCAAGAAACAAGCAGCCAAATTCGTTTCAGAACTTGAAGAAACTGAATACACAACAGTACATTGATCCAAGGGCCCCAATATCTGAACCTGCTTCTAATTCCATTTCAAGATCTGTTCCGCATTCCGCCTCCGGTTCGTCATCCACAATTGTGTCTGAAAGTGTTAAAAATGATAACGATTTCTTGACACTGTCATTCAACAACTCTGATTCGCCATCTCCTTCAGGTGCGTCAAGGACGAATTCCAGTGTTAATGAAAGCACACCTGCCTCATCCATTGATGATTTCACAAGTACGAAGTCGTTGCAAGTGGAAAGCCAGATAAGTCCTCCAGTTTTGCATAAGATTGAAGAGCTTGCTAGTTCTCCTACCGATGAAACATTGAGTAAGATAGAAATAGATGATTCAACAAGTACAGTGGAAATAATTCGGTCAAAGAAGCCAAGTTTACGAGAACCAACACTCGTTAAACCAGTACAGGCCCTCCCCAAGCCTGTGGAATCAAAGAAGGTAAATCAAAGAGTTCCGTCACCTCCACAGATTCAATTGTCACCACAGAAAGTTGTGAAACTGTCATCCATACCAGCCGAAGTTGAAAGAAAGCCTTCAGGCATTAAGAAGTTCTTCTCAAGAATGTTTTTAACCAAGAGGTCTAGGAAAGCCAACAAGTTATCTGATTGTGATTCAAGAAAGAGCACTGCAGAAATTTCGAAATCAGGGACTTTTCAGTCAGTCCACATTCCTGCCCCGAAAACTGTTATTGAACCGACTGAGGGATCACTCAAAGAACCATCATTCAGGGTAGATGATGAACCGGTATCTAACTCTGATGCCTTTTCGTTCATTGAAGGTGATGAAGATGCTGGAATCAACATTGGTGATTTCTCTAACTGGAAGCTGGATCAAGGTGATGATTATAAGAGCGAAATGATCTTAGATGCTTTGTTTTCCAAACTCAGTGGGAATGAACCCAAGCAAAAGCCGAAGCCGAAGCAAGGTCGTCTGGTATATGAAGCTATGGAGGATTCAGTGAAGCCATTGGATATTCATAGCAGCTCCGACGATGAGGATTTCGTTATGACATTTGATGATATTGAATTCATTGAAAAAATCACAGAGTTTGGTGAGACCTCTTTCCCAGATCTAGACTTGCCCGATCTTGGTCAATCACAGCGGAAAATGATGAGATCCAAGTCTATTGAAAGACGCAAATCCATCAGATCGTTGAGTTCATCGACCAAATGGTCACAACAATCCCAAAGTCACAGTGATGATTCCATGGATCAGTTCAAGGTCATTAAGACCAATGAACCGAAGATTCCAAATACTTCCGCAAAGGAGATTATATCGATCTTGAAACACAAACCTTCTAAAGATAATAATGGAAAGAAGATTCGATTCGCTAATGAGATTTTTGTTAATACCACATACCCTGCTCGTCTCTATAATCGTCATTCTTCCGCTGTCTCAAGTTACCAACTGAGTCCACAGGTGATTCAGCAGATCAGACGCGAATTAAATGATTTCAAAAGACATATGGTGGTACACCAGGATAGTGTGGGAAACACTCACTTCTTCCGTCCATAATTGAATGTAATTGTAATGTCTATTTATTGCACTCAGCTTTAGTCTACATGATATTAACCATAAGCTTACAATTCAAACAAAAAGATCACAGCAACGAAGACATCAACGGTAAAAATCAGGCCTACTCACATTCAAACCATATTCTGACAATGCACTGCTCAAATCCTCCATGGTTAGGACCACTTTCTTTGAACTGTTTCCTTGGTTGGAACTGGTAGTTTGCTGACCAGCTGCACCAGCCATGAGTGATTTATTTCTAGCTTGTGGATTAGATGAGTTGTACAAAGTGGAAGACGATCTGATACGAGAGTATTCATAGGCATCAGTGGCAATATCAGATATGAACTTTTGCGTTGCAAGTGCAAGTATTCTCTTTCTGTTAATATTGTCAGTATGATGGGCTCACATTCGCCACAATTTACTTACATTCTCACGTCATCGCAGTCAAGACCATTTTTCTGAAGGTAATAATCCGTCACGGCGTCAGGTATCTAAATCCTCGTTAGTAATATAGCAAAAGAAGGCACTTCCTATCAACTCACAATAGGATAATAGTCTTCCATCATGGATAACACTTCATGAAGAGTCTTGTCTTTCCTTGTAAACTCAGGCAGCTCAGGCATACCAGCGGCTGAGTCTTCACCGTCATTGTCCTTATCTTCACCACCATTAGTTTGCTCGGTAACATCAGCGGTGTCGTTGAAGATTTCTTCGTCTTCAATATCCACATCCATACTCTCTTCCGTGTTCTTCACCTCGTTCTGTGACATAGTTGGCTATGTCCTCTCCTCTTTCCCTTTGTGCTTGTTGTTGTCTGTTCAATTCGGTGAAGTTATTCGCGAAAGTTGAATTATGGGAACTGTCATCGCAGCCAAAGAGCTAGCCGAAAGATCTACTTTACGATGCAGTTCATTAATGTTAAAACATTTTATGAAATAATTCTCAGATTTCCCAGTCATCCTTTGGATCCTCAAAAGGCTCGTCTATGGTGTCAATTTTCATGTCAGAACAGAGCGGACACCTTTTGGATAACAAAGCGTCGACATCAGGGATGTTCACAAACTTGGCCCCCTTCCCCTGCTTTGTAGAGAGGAAATTCCTCTGTAGAATCTCCAGCTTCTTCTTTGTAGCATAGTCGCTAGACTTCAGAATTTCCTTCACGAGACAATCAGAATGGAAAGCATGATTACATGGAAAGATGAAAAATTTTCTTGATGTCAAGAGCAGATCACATAGAGAGCATGATGCCCCAGCTGTGATCACTTGTGATTTCTCCTTGTATGCCGATATTTGAGCTGTTATATTATCATTAAGCTTGATGGATGAGGTCATTTCAGAAGATAGCTTACTTATCAAAGTTCCAAAATTCTCCAAATCCGAACATATTTCGTCCTTCAAATTATCAATCGATGTGAAATCTGGGATGCGTGGTAGTAAATCTTTAATGGTCAACAATTCACATTTGTCTAAGAGAAACCTCACTTCTTCTTTCACCTTATTTTTCTCCGACGGTCTTATCATAGAGGTCCTCTTATCTGCGATTTTCAGCCACAGGAACTTTCGAATCTTGTCATCATCTGGTTTATCTGCTATTACAATGGCCAAGTCAACCATATCATGTTCCAAAGCTAAGTTCACAGCATCTTCATAGCAATCAAGAAGGGAGTATACATAAGTAGCAGATTGGATCTTATTGAATTTCAAACAGAGTCTCAAGATGAAATCTGGATTATAGTACATCTCCGAACCAAGTTCTTCCAAGTACCTCAAAATAATCTCTTCATTTTCGGACGACTCATTAGAGATCAAGAGAAACAGCAACGTATCATGGACGCTTGCATCATTACTCTTAGTTGTCTCCACATAAGACAGTAAGAATCTAATGCCATGATGCCTTGACGACATCACTTTCTTAGCATTTTTGTTGTATGTCAAAATGGCCGGCAATAACTTTGCTGCATCAATGCCAGACAACCTCAACCAAGAATCCACTGTTTCCCTTGGAGCATTCACCAACAGCACTGTTGCAAATTTATAAGCCATTTCTGAATCGTTGGTCTTTTTCAAGATTTTCAAGGCCTCATCCCATTTTTCCAGTCTGATCCAATATGATAGAACAAAATTGTTATCGTTAATGAGGTTGGCATAGTAAAGTAACTCTGAGCGTCTGTTATGTGATGTTATGATTTCATAGATCGTTTCCTTATCTAGTGAGTCCTTATTCTCAAAGATGAACTCTTGGAATAGCTTCTCTGTAGATGTCTTTAAGATTGTGGTATCCTCCAAATGAACAGCTTGCTCTGTAGCCAATAAGTCATCCAGCTCATTGAGTTTCTCAAGGTAGAACTCCACAATCCACGAAGATAGCATAATTAGCTGCATCTTGAAATCATAATCCTTGTTTGACTTCAATACGATGAATTTTCTCAAAAAATACTCCAACAGTGCGTCTTCCTTATCCGAATCCATGAATTTCAAAGCAACAGTTTCAAACCACATGTTCGACAATGCAAATGACCTGGCTGCTTCTATATGTCTGTTTTGAGATATAAAATATTCTCCTTGGTGGGCATAGATAATATCCCTTGTCCCAGCATCACGAGCAATGGCCAATGCCTCCTCGTATTCATTGTTCTCAATCAGGCTTCTCCAAATGTCCTTTTCTTCATCGTCTACTGTAATTTCATATATGCTAGAGTTGGAATAGAGCCAATACGTGGACTTCGAGTAGTCGCCACTCAGCCCAATGAAACGTTCGCCTTCGGATAATGGCAAGATCTGATGATAAACCAATTCATCATTGACCTTGTTTATGATGAAGAGCTCAGAGCCTCGAAGAAGCATGAGGTGGTACGTGGTCATCAGCACAGATTTGAACTTATGTGAAGATTCGGGTAGTTCCATGTTCAACATGATATTCAGATTTCTAATGTTGCTCTTTGTTGATATCTTGTCCTTGGAAATCTTACCAAACACAGTTCCGGCTGTAGTCAGCCATGCAAAGTCTGAATTGTGAGCCGTGAATTTCGTGCCGTTGATGTTACCCAAGTCTTGATACTGCTCGATTTCGACTGGACTGGACTTGAAGGCAGCACCCAGTAGAAGTTCATCATATTTAACATTCTTTCTCTTGAGTTCCTCATTCCAATAAGCGATAGAGTCGCCAGAGACCATGATGATGGTAATATCATTATTTTTGGCATCATAAAAAACCTGTAGGCCATCTATGCTGGACGGTGTTTTGTATACATCCTTTTGCACCTTTTTCCCATACTTCTTAGACGACTCCACATACTCCAGGAATGCTTCATGAATACTACCATTCTTATCACCAATCAAAAAGGCGCCAGTGTTTTGCTCAATAACAGCTTGTTCATTCCACCCGATGCTATTCACTTTCACATTTTTCAGCTCTGGTACGTACTTAAATATAGTAGACTGCCTGTGGATGTAAAATGTCTCTGGTTTGCTCGTCGTCACAAGCAAATGAGAACCAGTAGGATCTTGGAACACTTTCTCGATCTTCCCCAACTCTTGCAATGACCTCTTATATGGAAGCTCCAAAGTCTCGATCACAGAGGGGTTATTCAAATCAATTCTGAATAACTTTCCACTTTTGAATGCTATCACCAGAATGTCATTGGAGACACTCAAACAACAAACGTTTGTGACATCAGTCTGGAATTGAACAGGTGCGATGCTAAAAATAGAGGAACCATTGAGCTCAATCATGTCTTCCATGTTGTCCTTTCTCGGTGCTGTACTCTTTTACGTTGTTCTTTCGTTATAGGTGTTTTGGCCCTGGTTCAGCTTTCTCTGTTTTCATACATTATCAGTGTTATTGGAGAAAAATTCTACATTTACCGAATCTGGAAGTCAAGCTCCCCTGCCTTTTTCACTTACAGCCGACTTAAACAATCAACCATACCACCAGTTTAAAACATATATAGAATCTCTATTAGACGATGTCAGCTGGTATACCAGTAAAGCTTCTGAGTGAAGCGCAGGGTCACATTGTCTCACTGGAGTTGAACTCCGGTGAAACGTACCGCGGAAAGCTAATAGAGTGTGAGTTGTTACTGTTCTTGGTTGTGATACGAATACTAACATTAGAACAGCTGAGGATAACATGAATGTGCAACTGAGCGACATCACTGTCACTTCCAGAGAGGGTAATGTCACACATATGGATCATGTCTTTATCAGAGGCTCCACTATAAGATTCTTTGTTGTGCCTGAGATGCTGAGGAATGCGCCAATGTTTGATCCAACACACACAAAACCGCCACCTCCAATTCGTGGACCAAAGAGAAGATAGATAAAGCAGCTCAAGTCCCATGTACAATAATCATATAATAATAACGTTTGTTCTATGTATTCTTGTATATGATCAACTATTGAAGATATCGCATTCGATGCGAGAACCAGCCATTGCATCAGACAAGATCTCAGCATTCGAATCCAGCATGGAACCAAGGTTGACAGTATCCGTTGAAATGGTCTTGTAGATCAACTTCAAGTTGTTCAAAGTGGTACTCGTGGCAGATCTACCGACCACTGCTTTAAAGAACTCAACATCTAGGACCACACGGCTTATTGCCTCCATGGAAAATAGACTAATATCCCTGAATTCCTTTAGTAAGCTCGTCGACACATATTCTACCAAGTCTCTCATGACATTACCAATCAATTCAGAAGAGACTGATAGAACACCAATGTGAACATTAACTAATACATTCACAGTCTCGTAGATGTACGAAGAGACCTTTGTTGGTTTGGAACTAATGCTGGACCAATCCACAGATGAAATCCCATGGTGTACAATTTTGGAAATCGGCTTTCTCTGCTCGGTCATGTATGCATCAAAAATGGTATGTTCCATCTTTTGCAAGATGTTGTAAATTTCGAGTTTTCGAGACTGGAGTTGAGTTTCAAAAACGGCATCATATTTCTCCAACAGGCGAGGGACAACATTCTGCGCCATCTTTTTAATGTTGAAGAGGGTTAGCAATTTATGGTGATTCTTCGCATATTTAGAAATAGAATGATCATGGTTTTCCTCAATGACTTTTTTGATCATACTCTCTAAGAGGACATCAAAGCTTCTCAAAAATTGGATCTCTATACCAGTGAGAATCTTCTTCGAGGGATATTTCACGATCTGAACTTCTTTGCCTTCAGGCAACCTTGCGAATAGTAAGTCTCCTAGCTTCTCAACCACGTACGTCTCAAATTCCAATATTGAACCAGGTAGTGTTGTCTCACCTGAATCCAGTTTAGTCCAATCCTCTAATCTATAGAAATTATGGCAATCGCTCAACCAAGATGCACATACGCCTCCTATGACTCTTTCGTTTATGCTAAGGGATAAGTTCCTCAAAGACTCCACAACCTTATTACTGATGGATAATTGTCCAAGATCGTTCAAAGTCTCAGAAACTGCTCCTAAGATATAAGGGAGATATTTCAATGTACTTAAACTGTTTGTAAATGGGGGAATGAATCCGAAATTTGACAGAGATCCATCGCCCGTAGACTCTGGTAAATTTGGATCCAGTGAGTTTTGAGTAGAATTAAAGAAAAGTGAAACCTTGTTCACAAATTTATCAATGCACTCTTCGCCTCTGGCTCTAACCTCCGCAATTTCATAATCTTCTAATCTCAAGAATGGGGAATTTGGATCAATGTAGTTGGATTGAAGTTTCTGGAGATAGTTGCCATTGATAAAATTTTCCACGTGGTTCCAAAATCTGATGAACTCTTGCGACTGTACTCTCAATACATCTTCCATCTTTCTAAACATCAACCACATTTCAATGATGATCGTCGAGTCAACAAGTTGATCATTGCCAGACAAGGCAGCCTTGAAATGACTAAAATCTGGATATGAAAGTGTAGAAAGGATGTTGACTTGCAAGTTCAAGATCTTCTCCCTATAGCTCTCGAAAGTCTCCAGGAAATCCACTATGAAAGTCTTGCATCTCACATCGATCCATTCCAAGATTGGATTATCAATAGCATCGAGCTCCATCAGCTTCTTTATCGATTTCAAGAAGTCGTCACTCTTGTCGTTCTTATTCAATGAACTCCAGAGTCTTCTCTTATAAGAATCTGTAATCTCATCGACTTCTTCCCAGATCCTATTCACCACCTTGCTATTATCTGATTCTTTCATAACCTTGGCCTGTTTGTAGTAGTGAATGAAGTTATCGTAGTCATGATCCTGAATATATCTTCTAAGTTGCTTTGGCAAATTGAAAAAGAGCTTCTTCTGCTCAATCAACTCAATGGATTGTTTCAACTTCAGCTCCTTTTGCTTATTGGCCAAGATTGGCTTGACCAAGAGTGTACCTTCCTTATTAGCATCACTCACACTAGTCTTGAAAGCCGCTAAACCCCCGCTCCCATCATTAAACCCACTTTTCTGGAACTGTTGTAGCACATGATCAAGGGATGATTTGGATTGGACAAACTTGAGAGCCTCCCTTTCAACCAACAGTCTCAATTCCTTATTCTTATGGGTGATAGAGTCCTCAAGGGAGTTCAAGCCTTGTCGCAATTCACCAAAAGAATCTCGTGCGTGTATTACTTTCAAGAACTGCTTCGATGCAAACTGTTTACTGGCAATGTTGAATTCTGAGATATTTGCAGCAAGGATAGCACTCTGCTGTAACTTGTCATTTATGCTCCTTGCTGGATTCAGTGGATCAATCAATGCCGAATGCGAACCTTCGTTGAAATCCCGGTTCACCAGTTCCAGGAGAAGATCATATGCCTTGTCTTCGACCTCATCAACATCATGGTGTGTAAACGCTGTCACGGCGGCATTCTCAATCGAATCATCCCACGATTGTGGATCCAGCGTCTTGAGCTGATATGCTGCAAGCATCTCCTCTTCTTCCGATCGGGTACTCATTTGTGCTTTTGTGTGTGTTGTTTCTCTGTTTGTTCTTTGTTGTGTCCGTTGTTCTCTTCTGATTTGTTTGAATTCTACAGTATCAAAACGCAAAGGAAATGATGAGACAACAGGAAGCGCCGGGAGGGACTTCATAGTGAAACTTCATTAGTATGATCGATTCACCTACTATATTTTATTCATCTATGATACCTTCATTTCCCAAGCACTTCAAATTTTCTTGTTGCTCCGCTACTCTTACTCGCCAGGAGCATGAGGAAACATACGCCCACTGGTGCTGCTACTGCGCACACCCAGCCTACACTAAAACTTTCATTGAAAAGGGGTCATCAAGGAATGCATTAAATATGAGCTTAAAGGATAGGGACAGGTGAACTCAATCGTCGTTCTCCTTTTCTTCGCCTGCCGTATTCTCGTTAATCGAGTGCTGCACAAATGCGAGGAATCTAGCACCATACTCTTTCGGCGGAACAGCGCTAATAGTCTTTCGGTCATTGTTCAAGCTTCTCCAGAATGTCTCCAATCTCTTAACTATGGAGTAATTGGTTAAGCAATCAATGATACCGAAGTAATAGACATCCTCCAAAGGTTCGTCATGTCGTCCAGTTGCCTGAATACCACCTTCATCTGTGTAAAAGAAGTTGGTCTTGTGGTACTCAACTAGAGGGAGATCCTTCAAGTGACTCAATGATTTAGGATTTGTCTTTTGTAGATCCTGAAGATTGGATGATGGTGGAGAGAACACAGAAAGTTTCTTTCTCTTGAGTGTATCCTCATCTTGAATTTTGCCCAAGTCATGGAATCCTATCAAAAAGGAGTAATCCATGATGTTCAGCTTACTCAAGAGTTCAACATCCTTCTTCAACTGATCCATGAACTCCTTCTGCTTAATAGGACCAAAACGGATTACTTCTTGATTCTGTAACCAGTTCAAGTCTTTCAAGACTACTTGCTTTGTTGGAGATGGTGTAGAATAACGACCCATAGTAGAACCTTTCAAGTCATAAGTTTTATGGATATCTCTATGTGGGGGGAACAAGTTATTCATCACAATAAAGTAAATCTTTCTTTTTCTGCCATAATAGATTGGCATTTTGACTCTATGTAACCCATAGAACTGGGAAACCATTGTATTCGGGTTGTTCTTCACGTGTTCATAGTACTGTTTCAAAATCCTCCGGAGTTGGCGATGCTCTGCATAATGGATAGTTTTGATGATGAAGCGATAATCACGAGAAAAATAGAAGAATGAGCCACTCTTACCTGGAGAATTAAGCTCAGATAAGATATACTTGGAAGTCAACGACACAAGATAGTCTGCAGGATCTAAGCCAAAGAGAACACGTAACTCACGAAACACAGTAGGACAATAATCTTTGAACTTGAAGTCATATTTCGATGATGGAGTCAATTCGTTACCAGAGGCATCAAATCTCAACTTCTGAATCACATTGAAATCAGCATCTTTCAAAGGTTTCGGTACTCCGGAGCATCTTGATACAGATACTCTGATACCTGTCAACATATTATATGCAATCACATAGTTCTGATGTCCTTCACTGACTTTCTTACCAACAAGGACTCTATCATCATCAATTAAGCTTTTCTGTTTTTTCTTCTCCTTCTTCGAGGCGGTACGACGCATTCTCTCGACCTCAATATGCAGCGGATCAACATTGCTTGTCGCTGAAGTTGCTCTAGTAGATCTGCGTCTCTGTATCTGCGTATGCGTGTTTAACAGAATATCTTGCTCTTCAGCGTCTTGGATATACGATTTGTTTGAATGCCTCGTGAGCTGTGCATCCAGGTAATTTATAACTATGTCTTCTTCCTCTCGCGGAGCGGTACGAACCTCATGGCTGCATATCAGAGCTATACTCTCATCATCCAAAACCTGGTCCAAAGTTGCTGTACTCAAAGGGTCATGAGGGTGTAATACCAGGGGATCATGTGCCATATCTTCGACTTGACCATTACTATTTGTGGTCGTAGTATTCTGGCTATCAATAGAGTTCTGCTGAGTGAAAATAGCAGACTCATCGGTCCCAGTAGCGACTCTAGACATAGGTGTCGTCACAGATACAGGGGTTGGTGATGATGGAACCAATGTTGTTGGTACGTGATCTATTGGCGACTTCTTGAGCGCCATTGTCTCCGAGTCTTTGGAAAGGAGCATAGCAGCCATCTTGAGCCAATAAATGTTAATTTTGCTTCTTTGAAGTTTTCTTGTGTGAATCTTTTTGAATATGGAGGTGCTGAGTGCGTAACGATAAGGCCGAAGGGCCACAAGGATAGCGGATAAGCGGGAAATAGAGGCCTGTAAAGCAGCGTGTAGGATGATGCAGTAGAGAATATGAATTTGCTGTTCAAGAAAGCATGAATGTCCCTAACCTTTTTCCACTTCGCTCTTTTCTAGATTTCTATTAGAGTGTCTCTGATGTTTTTTCTTTGCCGTTCGAGTTTGTGATTTTTTCTGTTTACTTTTGTTTGTGTCCAGGGGACACATCACTGATAGAGAATGATTTGTGGGGCAGCGGGTTATACGTTACCAGTTTGAAGCGCTAATCGACTTAGCATACGTAAATAAATAGCTGCCATTCGATTCTACATGTCAAGAGTCTCATGATATTTTTAGTTGAAATATCGTAAGAATTCTGTAACTACCTATGTTCTTATCATCGATGACAGTTTCGCACTTCGATGCCCTCCTTGCGGACAGAAACACCAGCCATTTTTCAGATCTCCATATTGTAATGACTTTTAATCAACAAGTTCAACTCCCTCTGTACGTTGTATAACTATGGTTAGCCAAAAGCAAAGGAATATGGTAGTGAGCATCAGGTGGATCGCTCACTGTGAAAATGATCTCCACAAAAGGGAAGAACGTTCTATCATCACTTGTGACACCTTGATCCTTATCGTTCTGTGCTAGCCTTTTGAAGTACTGCGAAGTCTGGAATCTAATCTTATATACTCCACTTTTTAATTCATCCCAATCCTCTCCCTTGATCCCCAGTTGAGAAAGATCCTTCTTTGGGTGGAATGTCCAGTGTGGAACTCTACCATCAGCGTTGGTTTTAGCAACACCAAAAGGCTCGATATCCTCGATAACTAACTCCTCTTCGTCCTTAGGGAGATCTGCAATTTTGTATATAGCAACGAAGACATCAGCTGCAGGGCGACCCCTGGTGGTATCAAGGACGTGACAAGTGATTGGCGGCATTCTGATGGTTTCCAACAATTAATTAAGATGGCTCATGAATTGATCAAGAGTAGAATTAACAGCAATCAGCAGAAATTTATCCTCCCTTATGGTTATCAGCTCTGAGGTGAGTCGTCGTATTTGGCCGAGAAATTCGGCACAGCGCTTCATAACCACCCTGAACATTTCCCGGGTTTTGCACTTCTAGCATTTTTATACCAATGTTCCCCCATTAATTCTATATATTCTACTTAAGTAGTTATTCTTCTACCGGATGTCTCAAATTTCCCTTAACATGTACTTGAACAAAAGGCTTCAGGAACGGATTCAGCCTGGTGGGTTTCATCATGAAACCAGCCTGTGTGTCCCGTACACCAAACTCGCCATACTTAAGGACTTTTTGAGGTTCCACCCACAACTTGAATGAACTGCACTTAACACAGTGCCATGGTTTCATATTTCTAACTATTGCATGATAGGCAGGGAGCTATGGGTGAGTTTAAAAGGTCTTTGATTCCGTTTCCTTTCTTCTTTCTAGGATGATGACTTATATGACGAACACATAAGCGATGGGCCAGAAGAAGATTACATTCAACATCTCAACTTCCTTCGAAGTTCAACAGCTGCTTGGAGAAGGAGCATATGGTGTCGTGTGTATGGCTCTCCATAAGCCAACGGGTACAAAAGTTGCCATTAAGAAGATCCAACCGTTTGAAAGACCTCTGTTCTCTGTGAGAACTCTAAGAGAGATCAAACTTTTGAAACATTTCAGGCATGAGAATATTATTTCTATCTTTGATATTCAGAAGCCAGCCTCCTTTGACCAGTTCAACGAGGTCTATATAATCCAGGAGCTCATGCAAACTGATCTCCACAGAGCGATTGTGTCCCAGAAACTTTCTGATGATCACGTCCAATACTTCATCTATCAGGTTCTTCGTGGGCTGAAGGCCCTTCATTCCGCCAACGTGATTCATAGAGATTTGAAACCTTCCAACTTACTGTTGAACGCCAATTGTGACTTGAAAATTTGTGATTTCGGTCTTGCGAGAATCGATGATCGTAAGAGTGGACAATCCACGAGTTCTCCGGAGACTAAAGTGAGTATGATGACCGAATATGTTGCTACCAGATGGTATCGTGCTCCAGAGATCATGCTAACTGCATCCAAATATACCACTGCTATTGACGTTTGGTCTGTTGGATGTATCCTAGCTGAGCTACTCCGTGGAGCTCCATTGTTCCCAGGTAAAGACTATAGGCATCAACTCACATTGATCTTCCAACTTTTGGGTTCGCCAATTGGCGATGATTACAAGAGCATCAAATCTCGAAGAGCAAGGGAATATATTAGATCTCTTCCGTTCTACAAGCGGGCACCGTTGGACAGACTATTCCCACATACTAACCCATTGGCTGTGGATCTTCTGACTCGAATGTTGGCTTTCGATCCAGCTAAGAGAATAACGGTGTCACAGGCATTAGAACATCCTTATATGGCTGCTTATCACGATCCTCATGATGAGCCAGTCGCGCCCCCGATTCCACGGGAGTTCTTCGATTTCGATAAGGTAAAAGATGACCTCAGCGTTCCTGAATTGAAGGTGATGCTGTATAATGAGATTATGAATAAATAAAAAAAAATCTGGGAACCTTTCTCTGGATTAAATTACTTCAAAAAACTTCTGAGTCCAGCGAATATGAAACTCATTTAGCTTTTTGTAAGAACGTTGAAAGGCATTTTCCTTGTTCATCTGCTTGTGGAAATACACGCCGAATTATGACACCTTCATCAAATCCTATTCATCAAGAATAAGCTGCGCTCTCATCGATTCTTCCTTCAATTCAAGAATTTCCGAACTGCGTCCATTATGAGATCATCAAGATAAATATAATCAATTTATGAGCTTCTTGATATATCAATGAGTAATGGAGCTCTGTGATAAATCTCCAGCACTTCCAAAGACCCTTTGACTTGAATTTTACTTCACAGTTCACCTCGACAGCTTCTTGTTCTCTTTGGATCAATCATATAGGAATTCTCTAAACCTCACTTAAAACACATTAATCTCTGTGTTTCTAGTTCTTCTCGTACGTTCGCGTTGGCATCGAGAACTTTCGTTCTTCTCTTTCACCACCGAAAGAAACGGATTCACAACCACGAGAAGGACAAGCAAAAATAACCTAAACTAAAATGCCAATTGATTACTCCAAGTGGGACAAGCTTGAGCTCTCCGATGATTCAGACGTTGAAGTGCATCCAAACGTTGACAAGCAGTCCTTCATCCGCTGGAAGCAACAGGACATCCACCAAAAGCGTGCCCAGAGAAACCAGGACATTGCCACTCTTGAGGTTCAAGTACCAATGTATGAAGAATTGAACCGCAGGGTGGATCATCTACTCAATGACAATACAGATGATGATTTGGGTGACTATCAGGGTATCTGTACGTATTTGAGTGACAAGTTTGATGAATCGAAGCCTAAAGGTGTTGAAGAGAATGCTCCAACTTATAACGAGATGATTGAAGATCTATTAACGGACCTGAAGAAACAACTAGAGAAGGCAGATCAAGATCCCAACAGTGGCTCATTGTTGAGAAAAGAAATTTTAAATCATAGAAAGAAGATTGATGATGTGCTGTTCACTCAGAAGGATAAGTTGCAGAGTCTTTACAAGGAACGTGAACTGCATATCTCATCTGATGATATTCACACCGGATGGGATCGTTCCTTCTTGAACAAAGATAAATCAAAGTCAGAAGATCAACCGATAGTTGTTGAATCCAAGCCTGTTGTAACTTCCTCAACGGCTCAAGAATCTGTTGCACCTTCTACCACCACCTCTCCGCTACCTACATCTGCTCCTGTCCCAGATACCACAGCTAATGCGGTTGCTACCACATTACAAGTTGACGAAGAAGGCGAAATGTCAGATTTGCACCCAGATACTATTAAGCTCTCTCATATCCAGCTCAAAGATATAAACAAGATCAAGAACTACCTTAAAGAGCATACCTATATCATTACTCAAAATCAAAAGGATGCTCTCTTGATGAGTGCTTTCGATGCTCAATTCGCGCATGATGATGCCTTAACTAAGCAGATCATTGGTCACTCCATCCTTTTGCAGTATGTTATGGATATCATTAGGTTCAAGAAAGCCAAACATCCTTTGGAGATCCAACAGGTTGTGGAACAGATGTTCACAAAGATGTTCCAAGGTGCTTCGACACAAGCTGTAGACGCCTTTCAATCAGAATTGCTATCCACTTTTGCTCATATTAAACAACGTTGTGAGGTTCTCTCCCAGGAACAACAAGGTGAACAAGAAATTCAATTGAAATCGTTGGATGATGACACTGAGCTTATCGTGAACTTACCGGATTCCAAATCAGATGATCCTGAAGAGAAGCGTCGCTATGAACTATTCCTCACTTTACCTGAAGCTATGCAAAAGGCCCTTCAATCCGAGTCGCTGGATGAAGTCAATGATGTCTTCCACGGTATGCCAATTGAAGAAGCAGAACATATCTTGGAGATTTTTGAGGAAACGGATATTATTGGTGTCAAGGCCGTCCTCGAAAATGAAAATGAATGGGAGCAGTTGAAAGACGAGTACGCTAAGCATGTTGATCAAGAACCAAAAGTCCAAGAATTGGAAATTGAAAAAAAATCCTTGGAGACAGGTGATATCGTTGATTAGCTATAATCTACGTTCAAATTTTTCTCATCGTCAAAGTAAATCGTTAATATTCATGAGAGAAGTGAAGAAATTATCAAGAAGGAAGAAAGTATACCGAGCCCACAACATGGAGGCTACAACATGGAGCAACTTGGGAAAGTTCTTCTACTCCATGAGTCGATATCCCAACTAATCAAACCTTTACAGCACCCGATAATGATGTGTGATCCACTTCCGTCTTCATACCAATCCACACCGCTAATCTCGTTATCAAAGTAATCAAACTCTGATCCCTGTGAAGAGTAACTAGACGTGCTTCCCCTATGTTCTCCAGAGTTCAGTGCGATCTCTGATTCTCCGTCAGTATCCAAGGCACTCAGCAGGTTGAAGTTATTCAGATTTCTCGAGGTGTAGTTCGGGCTGAAAGCATTATTCAAGTCTTCAACTCTGGACAAGTTAGATTCGATATTAATTACCTCATTGAAGTCCATAACCTTAGGTGTAAATACCGAGGTTGAGCTACCTTCTTCCAATTCACGATTCATATTGGAAAGTGAGACTGCACTTCCATGATTTGAGCGTAATGGAACTGAATTGACAGGAAGAATAATGACCTGATGGTTTGTGTAATCACGAGAATCAACAACATGAACCCTTCCAACATGTTCGCTGATAATAAGTAAATCATCGGTTCCTCTTGAGTACTTGAGGCACCTGAAGGCACCATTTGATGAATTTCTTCTTGTAGAATAAATGGTTCTCACAGGACCAGCTCCAATGTTCCTGGTGTCATAGATCAAACATGTGCCATCTTGGAAACATGAGGCAAACTGTTGCCCAGATCCAGAGAATGATGTTGAGAAACCAGAGTCACAGGGAGTTTCAATAATGTTATCCTTGTACAGTCTCCCAGACTCTTGACCGGGGTGTAGAAGAAAGATTTTGGAGCAATCACCAAGCACAACGAGGTTCTTATGGTCATCTGATAGAGCGGAGTGATTGAGCGGAAATTCCAAGTTCACTGAATCATCCACTGTTATAGATGAGTTGCTTATATGAGTGCTGTACAAGTATTTGTCGTTATTGCAGACATAAGAGGTGTAAGTTCCATTCGACACCTTGTTCACGGAAGCGTTGTTATTGATGTAAGTTCCAAGCCTGATGGAGGATGCCTGTTGGGTTTCCCTGTTGAAGAAAGAAAATAGGCCTCTCCAGGAGGCGCCTTCACCAGTGTTTCCATCACCCAACTCTGAGAAAGCTCTATTCATCATCGTGGTCCCCAAGTTGTTGTTAATGGACGAGATGACTCCACCAGCAACAATCTTGCCGTGAGCCTCTTTGAAGCAGCGCGGATGGAAGTCAAACTTACATACTGTGCTCACCTTATCAGTTGTCTGGTCAGTGGCCTTGATCGAATCGTCATGCGTGTATAAAATCTCGTTAGGGTTTGCAGACGAAGGCTGAATCAAGTCTCTGAGTTGCCAATGACTAAGGGGTGCGTTAGAATGAAATATCAAGAAATGATACAAAAAAGTAGTACGAACTTCACAGTAACACGGGCAGGGTGAAACGAAGGCTTGCTAGCCAACGCTGACGGTCTTCCATGGTATGAGCTTGCATCATGCTCCTGATCACTGTCGAAAGGGGTTAGTGTACTGATAAGGGATCAAGCCTATATCCTTGATGGAAAGCAACCAAGGACCGTGGTGTCCATTACTCACCTTATGAGCAGGTTATTATCGATGGTCATCTTGCGTCTCTGTGTGCTTTCTTGTGCTATTTGTATGGTTGATTTTGATTTTGAAGTTGTTAGTTCTTTTCGTTCTTCTTCTTTAAAGTGGCGTTGCTCTTTATGGCACAAACACAAAGTGACGTCAGGGCTTATCGGGATTTTCTGGGGTAGGAAGTTTTAGGGGCATTTGGCTAGATGAGGCTGTTACACTTTGATTCATTGATTGATTGATCAGTGTTGGTGGTAATTCCTAGGAAGGATATATTCAACTTGGTAGTCTCCCCTTATTCTAAAATTGCCTGCAGATCCTCGTACAGCTATCTACCATTAGATCCAGTGTTTTACGAGGGCAGAGCAGCAACCAGTACAGTAGCATCCCCCCCCCCTAATGAAAGAATCATCTAAGGAAGAAGTTTCCACTGCCAGAAGCATATTATTATAGAGCCAGCTTTGCTGTCTTCTCTGTATCCAGAAATGTCATCCAATGCTTTTCGTTATTTGAGAACAATTTTCTTTGGGCTGGTCTCATGTGAAGCCTACCTCAAATCAAAGTTCTCCTCTTAGGCCAATTTACAGAAGCAGACTTTCGAGAAAGGGACCCATGTATTCCCAATTGGCTTAGTAGTAGCTTTCCTTGATTACCTGGTTACCAATTGCACTATTATATAATGTTCTTTCTGCCAACGGTTGATAAACAGAGTTCAACATTGATCAGCGATGTTCATCAGCCTCGCTTGTTCAAAAAGCATTTAAATCAGTCTACAGTCAGAGTCCAAAAATATATCCACGATCATAAAAAAGTGTTAAAACCCCACCAGGCCAGGTGTATTATTCTCATTACAAGAACAACAAACCGAAAATAGCACCAACGAAAGAGGTACTGACCATCAAGGAACCAGCCCTACCTTCGAAAGTGGAGATGGTGGCAGAAGAGGTGACCTTAGTAGTGGAGGTGACCTTAGTAGTGGAGGTGATCTCAGCAGAAGTTGTTCCGGTTTTAGTAATAGCCTTTGTAGTAGTTGGTTTTTCCTCAGAAGTGATTGGACACCATGTGGTGTACTCAGTGACAATGCCGTTTCTGGTCTCCGTGATAACAGTAACGCCAGTGGTGACTGGGAGTTCAGAGCACTTGTTCTCTTCACAAGAGGTGACGGTTATCACAGTGGTGGATTGATCTTTAGCAGTGACAGTAGATGTGGAGTTGCCGTAGACTGGCTCAGATGTGATTGCGGTCTTCTTGGACGAAGAGGAGCTATCAGAAAAGGACTTAGATATTGATCTATCAGAAGAGACTGGGGAAACAAGAGAGCCTGAAGAAGACGTAGCTAGGGCAGAGGAATAAGTTGGCTCTTCAGAAGGAACTGGGGTGCCAGAAGATGCTGAGCTCTGAGAAGAGACAGCAGCGTTAGAAGAAGAAGAGTCATGAGATGAAACTGGTGTTTCATCAGAGGAAGCCGGGCCATCAGAAGAAGAAACACCAGAGGAAACTGGGCCATCAGAAGAAGAAGCGACTGAGGAAACTGGGCCATCAGAAGAAGAAACACCAGAGGAAACTGAGCCATCAGAAGAAGAAGCGACTGAGGAAACTGACTCGACTGAGGAAGAGGTGGACGCACAGACCTCAACACTACCAGTTGGCTCATGAACAGTATCTGGACAAGCAGCCAATGGACCACTGAGGAAGCGGCTATAGATATTCCAGATGGACAAACCACAACTCATACAAGACTCATAATTCTCCATAAAGGAAGAGTCTGCGGAACAGAGGCAGTCAGTATTCCATGGACCAGCATCGTCACCATTCTCGGCGCAAGCTCTAGCAGCAAGAATCATTGGACCACAAACATTGTGACACTCAGTGGTGGAACAGATTTCACCTTCTGGGAGTGCACCAGCATAAGACAGAGCTTCTGGGAAAGGAAACGGGTCAGCAATTGCAGCAGCAAAGGCAGAAGTTGCGAAGAAAACACCACCGGATAAACGAGAGAACAACATTTGATAGATTTGTGAGTCGCTACTCTAAGAATAATGTCATCTGGGCCAGATTCTTGGACCATTTTATATCTTGGGATAGCAGTGCCCAGCATATCTCTGAATAATACGGACATGTGGGTTAATGCATCATTTCCAGCTGTTAATTGAATTTCAAGGAGCGGAGGAGCGCTTTTCGGGTGTTTCTTAGCTGCTTGAGGGTACGTTGTCATATCTCATTGGATGGCTCGAACAATCATGCCGATTTTATAGACATCACAGGGCAAGATATAAACAGGAAAAAGTAAGATTTACGAATCCTCTGAAAAGTAATTCAAGGTTTAGTAATTCCGAAGAGCTAGATATTACTGTCTAACTAGAGGGATGCTGATACTCTAGCGTCTTCTTGGACCAACTTTCTCCCATATGGATTACAAATTGTTCCTAGCAATATGACACAAGCAGCATCTATCTACTGATTCCATGAAGACCTGACTTCGGAAATATCTCGTCCAAATCTTTACAATTTGAAGTTTTATTTTAGTTTTACATTGTTGATTTCATCAGAAATGTAAAACGATCCTCTGAACCGGACGTAATCCACAACCCAGCAAAGGGACCTCAAAATCTCAACAAAGATCTTTACTATTCTTAACGTCTACAGGAATGTACACAAGACGATTTTCCCTCGTATTCATTGGGCCCTTTCCCTGTTTACCCACCTTTCAAGAAAACACCCCTGCAAGGTGCACACCCTGCAATGCACCCCGAAAGCCCCGAACTTCAAACCTTCAAACACCATCACTTCGACAATCAAAGAAATGTCACGTGATAAGGAAAGCTGGTATCCAACTTTATTATTAATAAAGATTGCCAACTTCCGAAACTAACGCAAAGGTCCCTTGGCCCAGTTGGTTAAGGCGTGGTGCTAATAACGCCAAGATCAGCAGTTCGATCCTGCTAGGGACCATTTCTTTTTTGGAATATATACTTCTCCCTTGATAAGGGCACCTTTCCTTTCTAGTGCCAAAATCTTGCATCACTCAATAGACAATCCTCTAGACTGGAAATTGAATTATTATGCTAAGGGAATGTATATTAGCCTCATACGATATTGTGCGCATTCAATTTCTTAAATTATCTATCATTATATGTTTCGTTAGAAATCAGATTACGGATTTTCTCTTTTAGGAAATTTATAAACAAAGCTTTTGATGCTCTCTGTTGCTGGAGCAACCAGATACATCGACTGGTTTTTTCAAAAGTTTGATCCCTTTCGATAGGCTTTTCATTGGCATAAACATACAATACGTCACCTCTTTTCCACAGTGGCTCATTCTATTCGCTCATTCTAATTCATTCACAACTTCTGTTTCACATTCGTTGTCTTTTGTCATTTCTCCTCAGTTCTCTATTTCAAGAAATTAGCCACAGGCAGCTAATTAGGGCAGATCATCATCAACCTTATAAGGCCCGTCGCAGGAAAAAAATTCTCTTAAACTAAGCAACCGCTCACTTCGGATTCTTTGATCCAGCTTCTTTTTTAGATTCATCTTTCTAAATTCATCTCAACTTGCTGTCATCTACTCAATCACATCACATCCTCCACAATGAGACAACAGCACTGGCTTTCGCTAGCATTACTTCTTCTTCCTGGCTCTTGCGAACAACTACAAGTACAGGAGATCCAACATCCTGCTCTCGACCTGGGCTCCTTTGAAAATGGCCAGTTCGGTTTGCTGGGTAATTTTGATTCAATATCGAACTACTCATACACTGGAATGTCGAACTTTACAAACCAAAATACCCTCAAGAATCAATTATACTACACTACTGGCGACAATGATAAATTTATAACTTTTGGTGAGATCGATGGAGCAGTTGACAACATATTATCATTTACCAATAACAGTTTCCTTCTTGTGGGTAATTTCAAAAGCATAGGAAACAACAGAGTGTCGAGTCCCGCCATTTACAATGCTTCTTCCAATGAATTTAGGGCTCTTGACTCCAATAACACGCTAAGTGGTAATATCTCTGCTGTTCTATACTATCCTGAGGAAAATGTTGTGTACCTTGGTGGTGACTTCACATTCAACAACACAAAAAGTGCAGCTATCTATAACCTCACTTCCAATGAGCTGCAGAGTACGCTATTCCAAGGCTTTGGTGAGAACTCCTCAGTCAAGTCCATAATACAAATTGGCTCGAACATTGTGTTTGGTGGCACTTTTGATACATTGGGTCTTCCGGAGCTCCTATCTGCATCATACAACAGCTCAAATATGGCCATTGAAAGTGATCAACTGGTGAGTCTTCGATTTGCTTCCTTCTCATCTTCAGATGATTCATCTAGTCCTGGTGTATTAGCCTGTCCAAATGGTGAAGAATGGTCGGTGCCAGGGACCACAGGGACATTAAGCATTGATCTTCCCTTTCAAGTGATCCCGTCCAAGATTAGACTCTACAACTCAGCCCAACTGGATTCTCAAGTGAGCCTCTTTAGATTAATCACTGCTCCAGCAAATGGTATTATGAACTTAACATACCTTGACCCATCAAATGGGGAGTTGGCCCATTGTGATGCTTGGTGTCCACTGCTGACTAGTACAGAACTCAAAGAGAATGTTGCAAACATTACGGAATTGGATCGTAATAAGGCATTTGGAGATACAACTATTGGGTTTGAATCAACATATCAAGAATTTGGTTTTGTCAACTCTCTTGATGTGTCAAGTCTTGTGTTCCAGGCTCTTGATTCCTTTGGAAATGCAGTTGCGCTTGCTGGCTTCGAAATCTTCCAAAATTTGTTCCCAACATATGCCAATAACACTCTCAATGAGCCATCTTGTGGCTCCATCTCCAATTATTCTTCTTCAAATCTTATTGGTGATTGGTCTGCATCTCCATTCGGGTCGTACCTTCAAACAGCAGCAGTTGTTTCTGATTATATACCTGAAGTTGGTGTTATATTTCACCCAAATATAACTTATGCTGGTGACTATTCGATTTTGCTATACACTCCAGGATGCTCTGCTGATAACACCTGTGATACTAGAGGTATTGCAAACGTTACGGTTTTTGATGACGTCACAGAAGAAGTTCTTGAGACCCACTTGATCTATCAGTCGAACTTGAATGAAAAGTATGACTCAATTTTCTATGGCCATTTACTTCATCCAGTCCGTGTGCAGATGATGTTATACTCTGCGATTCCGGGGGAATCAGAGTCGACCATAACTATGGTTGCAGACCGCATAACCACAACTATCATTTCAACTGATCAGCTCTCCAACATGAACGGGTCTGTCGCAATTAATGGAATTTTTGAATACTCTCCTTTGAACTTCACTGATTTCAACTCTGCAAACTTGTCTGAGTCTGTCTTGGTTGGTAACACCACATTGAACTCCTTAGGTCGTAACATCTCAGAAGATGCGGTTTTGCAATTGGCTCTGTTAAACGACACAATCTACATCGCTGGTGATTTTAAGTCTGCCTTTGGTGACAACCTATTCCAAGTAGAGATCACTAAGGACAGCAGTGACTCCAATTTCATTACTGCTGAAACATCTTCTCTTGATGGCGGTTTGAATGGTGCCATTTCTCTTTTGGAGGTAGTTGGTGAATCTATCATCCTTTTGGGTGATTTCAGCGATACTAACAATAGTACAGATATCCATTTCCTCTCATCAGATGATGGGTCAATGAAGGGGTCAGCTTTATACAATGGCTCATGGATCTCGTTTGGCTCGAGTATTGGGACGCAGTTTACGAATCTCACTTTGGAAAGCAGAGAATACTGGGTATTTGAAAACAAGACGTGGGATGTGAGCACTTCCTCATGGTTTGAGTCGTCTAATCTACTGTCATTCAACACTACCGCCTCTAGCAAATCAGGTAATGATACGCTGTTTGTTGGTTCACTCAGAACTTCTGATTCAATCGGGGACAAGGCTATTCTTGTCAATTCTTCGTTCGACAACTTCAATATCACGGAAGATATCTTCACGAGTGGTGTGCTTAATGTTGGTGTCTTTATCAATGACTCACTTTCTGCGTTTGGTGGTGAGTTTGTCACTGCGTCTGATCTCGCCAACTTGATCCTCGTTTCCGAAAATGATACTGGTGGACTGGATATCAACTGGGACCAAAACTCCACCGTCACAGCTCTCTTTTACCTGCAGGAAAAACTCTTCATTGGTACATCAGGTTCGGGTACCGTTCATGGTGATGACTTTGACGGGGTATTGATCTACAATTTGAATAATGATACATTTCAATCTGTTGGATCATTATCTGAATCTTATGGTGACGTTCAAGTCAATGGTTTTGGGTACTTCAACAACACATATTTGGTTGTTGGTGGCAACTTTGACTCTGCAGAGTCAACTGACTGCTCTGGCTTTTGTTTCTACAACATGAATGAGACTTCATGGACACAGTTGATAGACCACTTCTCCGGAACAGTCAATAGTTTCAGATTCATCAATAACACTATTGTTGCTGGTGGCAACTTCACTTTCGAAGACCAGTCTTTGAACCTGTTTGCCTATGATTTCAGTTCTAATGGGAATGATCAACCATCCCATTTCGCAGACATTCAATCCACAGTGCAGAAACTCATTCTTGTGGATAACTCGACCACCGGAAGAATTATCATCTCAGGTGACTCTTTCATCTCGGCTTATGATGGCTCCTCATGGACTAACATCACCGGTGAGTTGGAAGGCTCTTCTATCAATGATATTGCACTTCTGGACCTTTCCGAGTCGAACCACTCCAACAACGGTTCTTTCTTTAACTCTTCCGAGATCCTAGTGGCATCTGGTAACTTGAATGTTGGATCTTATGGTTATGTCAATGTTGCTTTCTTCAACTCTACGAATTGGTTACCATATTTGATCACCACAGAAGGTGATTCTCATGCCACAGTGAACTCTATATTCATGAACAAAGATATTTCAAGCCTCTTTGTCTCTGGTTCCCTCTCAAACACAACTCATACAATCCCGACGACTTCATCTACTCCTTCTTCTCCGACTTCTGGACAGCAGGAAAAATCTGGTAAGATGGATAGGGGATTCATCGTCCTGGTTGGTCTGGCGTGTGCAGTTGGTACTATGGGTCTCCTGGGAGCAGCGGGTGCTTTCTTGCTGTTCACAAAAAGAGAACATGATTACACACCTCTGGAGCCAAGAGTTAATGAAACTGAGATGCTTGATACCGTTCCACCAGAGAATTTATTGAAGCATGTGTGATGGCTCAAAAAGCTTGTTTTTCGTCTTCTGTTGCTTTTTTAATACTTAGACTTTTGTTTGGCTTCATCTTGTTAAGGTTTATCTGTTTCGTATTGTTTTCCTACTCATAACTTTAATAACATTATAGTTTTTCTACATATCTAGTCTAGACTATGATGCAATAGCGTTTCCAAGCCTCTTATCTGCTATTTCATGAAGCTTCTTGTATAAACTGCCCTCTCTCTCACTGATCACCATACCCGAGTAGACATTCATTGTAGCTTGGAGACACATCTCGACTTGTAATGGCTGTGATACTGGGTCCCAATTTCTTGCGGCAATAAGCCTCCATAATGCTGCCCTACGGGACCTTGTGAATCCTATAGTGGCAATGTTGCTCTTGCTCAGTTTCAATGGATTGGTAAAATCATCATCGGTCTCTGGCTTGTTCTTGATCAACTTCTTATTCATAATCACTTTGGCTTGAGCTGAAATACAGATCGAGTAGAAGTATCCAATGCGTTCCAGTAATAATGACCTACCCATTCTGCCGACAAGTTTATCACTAAGAGCCTTCTGCACCCATTTGATTGCTGATGGCGCATTAGACCAAGTGTCTCTCAGCGTACAGAATAATTCTGCAACAATAAGGATGGACCTGAGAGCGTATGTCTTGAGTCCACATCTGGAAAGATAGGTATAATTTGCATTGTCCAGCAGAGGATCAATCGTGTCGTTCTTCAACTTGGATGTGATATTAGCAGCACCCATCAACAATGAGATGGCAGACATTTCAGATGTAGACGCGAGATGAGTCCATGCTTTGTCATGGAGAAAGTCCTTCTTGGCTAGTTCATACGCTGTATAGGCATATCTGTAATCTCTTAGCATGAATGACCAATCAGCAAGTTTCCTCGTAAGTGCCTCTGTGGCCTTGTATCCATATAAACCTTTCTCTGTGTTGTAGTTACTTGCAGCTTCATTCTGATTATGATTCTTGGATCCAAAGTACTTCTTCGAAACACTAAAAAGACGGCCTGTAATACTCCTTCTTGGTGTTATCACTTGTTCATCCCATGTTACGATTTTCTTTTCCATGAATGGGATGATCTTCTTCTGTACCATTTCTTTGAGAAGTTTGTATATGGAAGTGAGATTGGATGCAGGCAGTAACGGTGTAGATGAAAAGCTAAGATGGGTATTCTGAAGTTCCTCTTCCACCGAAGAGAGTATCGGAGGGTTTAAGGTCAATGATGGTTGTTCTTTGTCTTTGTTGAGACTAAGAAAAAATGCATCAACATATAGCTGTTTCTTGATGTGCTCTCTAAGCTGTAGTGCCCTCTGAAATTCTTCCTCGCTGCTCTCATTATGAACGATGACAAAAAGTGGTAATATATCATCAGCGTTCAAGTAATCAGGAAGCTTCGATCCTTTAAACTGAACCAGGAGCTGTCTGGCTTGTTCATATGATTCATTAGCATTGATGACGAGAAAAGCTGCGACAGGGTGGTTGATTGATTCGAAGGGTGTAATCGTGGAACTTGAAAGTAGTTTCGTAAAAAACTTGATATAGATGGAGTCACTCAGTACCTGTTGAAGTTCAGTATTCTTCTCCTCTTTTGCCTTCTTCAATTCCTGATCCACTAATTGAATGTACTCATTCATGAGGAGTTCTAGAGACTGATTATTGAATGCCTGTGCTCTAGAACCACTTTGAGCTTCCTGAATGCTCAAAAGATCATCCAATGGATGAGTGAACCTCAATGAAAAGTCGTCAATCGTCTTTGATATGAAATGAGCGTCCTTGATCTGAAACTTATGTTCAATCCTATCTCCAAAGGGTTTTAATAATTGAAAGAATGAGTGGAATCCAAATTCGGTCGCCAATTTATCAACTTCTTCAGAGCAATAGACCGATACCTGTGGCGATAGCGCTGAAACTATCAGCTTCTTGCAGTCCAACGATGTTCTCTTGCTACCCATCTCTGTTGACGATGCCTGTTGTAAGAGGGGTGTAATATCCCTTTCGGTGCTCCTATAGAAGAGGACATTATTGACATTTAAGTTACCGTCCATTATCTCGATCTGAAACCTAGCAATTGCTACAAACAGTGCAATCCATTTAGCTTCTACGTGAGGTGTAACGAACCGACGGAAGGCCCAGAATTCGCGAAACCTTCGCGAAATTATCACACCTCAGAAACTCGCGCGGGCATACCCAGTTCTGCTGCGTGGAGGTTCCAAGATCAAATCTTTAAAAGGTGTAAAACTCTAGCCAGCCAATAAGGGTGCTCTGTTCCAGTTTTTGATCATTTGAGGTTTCGGTTAGCTCATTGTGATCATTTTACGTTTCCGTTGATTTTTCTTCCCGGCTGTCTTCATCTGTTCTTCGCACACCCATCGACACCTGTTTGTGATGAGACTCACGTTGATACTGGCCTCATTGATCAGTGCTTCACAGGCCTTCTACCTCCCTGGTACCGCTCCTACCTCTTACAAGGAGGGGGATAATGTGCCATTGCTCGTGAATCATATCACTCCAAGCGCTTTCCACGAGTCCCAGGATAAGGAGGATTATGTTTATTCTTTCGACTATTACTACAACAGATTGCACTTCTGCGAACCAGAGAAACGTGAAAAGCAGCCAGAATCCCTTGGTTCAATCATCTTTGGTGACAGAATTTACAACTCTCCATTTGAACTTACGATGCTCAAAGATGAGACTTGCAAGTCTCTTTGTATCGCAGAGTACCCAGTTATTGACTCGTTGTTCGTGAGTAAACTTATTAAGAATGGGTTCTTCTACAACTGGCTTATCGATGGCCTCCCAGCTGCACGTCGTTTGCACGATACACGTACAAATGAAGACTTTTATGGCGCTGGTTTCGGGTTAGGTTTCGTTGATGATGAAAACATTCCACATTTGGTGAACCATTTCAAAATTCAAGTTGAATACCATAAGCGTGGTGAAAATGAATACCGTGTTGTTGGTGTCACTGTGGAACCACACTCCTGGTCCCGTTCTGACTTCTCATGTCCTGTTGGTGAGCAGTCCCCAGTTAAATTCTTGGCACGTGATGCTACCAAAGTTCCATTCACCTATGACGTCCAGTGGATCGAGAGTGAGACCTTATGGGCTACAAGATGGGATAAATATTTGCACGTCTATGATCCGAAGATCCAATGGTTCTCGTTAATCAATTTCTCATTGATCGTTTTGTGTTTGTCCTTGATAATTGCGCACATTTTGGTCAGAGCTTTGAACGCCGATATTGCCAGATATAATGATGTTAGTCTTGACGATGAGTTGCAGGATGAGTCTGGCTGGAAATTAGTGCATGGAGATGTCTTCAGAGCACCACGCTTCTTGCTCTTGCTCTCTGTCCTTGTTGGTTCTGGTGTTCAGATCTTGTTGATGGCATTCACCACTGTAGGTTTTGCTCTTTTTGGGTTGCTCTCTCCATCTAACAGAGGTGCCCTGTCCACTATGATGTTCATCTTGTATGCGCTTTTTGGCTGTGTCGGTTCTTTCTTATCTGGTTCTATTTACAAGTTCTTCGATGGCCCTGACTGGAAACTCAATATGATCTTGACACCAACATTTGTTCCAGGTATCATCCTCTTGTGTATGACCTTGCTCAACTTCTTCCTTATCGGCGCCCATTCTTCAGGTGCTATCCCAGCAGGTACATTGCTGGCCATTGTCGTCATCTGGTTCGTGATTTCAGTCCCATTATCCATCGCTGGCTCCCTTTTGGCTCTTAGAAGAGGGCCTTTGTCCAAACCAGTTGTTACAAACCAAATCCCAAGACAGATTCCAACCCAACCATGGTACTTCAAGACATGGTTCGTTGCTCTTGTTTCTGGTATCTTCCCATTCGGATCCCTCTCTGTCGAGATGTATTTCATCTACTCTTCTCTTTGGTTCAACAAAATGTACTATATGTTCGGTTTCTTATTCTTCTGTTTCCTCTTGATGGTGCTAACAACTTCTTTGGTTACCATCTTGATGACCTACTACACCCTCTGCTCCGAGAACTATAACTGGCAATGGAGATCCATGTTTATCGCTGGTGGTTGTTCTCTGTATGTCTTTGTTCACTCCATCTTCCTCTCAAAGTTCCAATTGGGTGGTTTTGTGACTGTGGTGTTGTACCTTGGTTACTCTTTGCTCATTAGTTTCCTGGTATTTGTCCTTACTGCCTCCATCGGTTTCATTTCTAGTTTGATATTCATCAGAAAGATCTATTCTGCTGTTAAGGTTGAGTAATATGACTTAAAAAAAGGTGTTGATATAGTGTGCATATAGTCATTTATAGAAAGATGAGGTCTCTGTATTCTTCAGAGCGTAGTGCTATGTGTACTGTATGCTTAGAAGATGAATTCTGAATATCTGATTGGGCTTTAAGTGCTAAAGATCAATTTCATTCCCCCACTCATGAAATCAGCACTTTGCAAAGGAGGACATAGTCTGACTCCCTTCAAACATGATATGGACTTCGCCATCGATCATAGGCAACGCATCCGGCACGCTGATCCATGGACACCAAGACCTTCATCTAAAGCCAGTGTATGCATGTACGTGCAAGCGATCTCTGACACGGTTCCTGGTTACTATAGCTCTGCTAATAAATCATTCCAGTGCATCACCCGAAAGGCGTAGGTGTAAGTAAATGGTTTACACTTATCTCTGCGCCCAATATCGTAAAAAATTGCAAGCGTAGAAATCAGCAGACCATCGATGGCTTAAAAATTGTTCCGTAAAAAGACTGAGCGGTGGGGCTCTCATATGCATAGCTCAGCGCACAATACATGGCGATCTGCATAAAGAGATACTTGTCCGGTGATATTGTGCCTGTGCGGACCTGCGGGCCTCGGCGCTCGGGGGTCCGGAATAGGAGCTCAACCCATCCCAAGAACTAGGCTAACCATCTAAGTACATATCTCTGGAAGTCTAAGTGCATCCCCATTATGCTACAAGGGATTCATGTCAAAACTTGGTCCCCTCCCTTATGTTCCGGTATAGAGGCCAAAAGGGTGCCCACAGCTTCCTAACATAGCGAAGATCGATTGACTGTATGGATTTTTCTCGTCAGGTTTGGGACAGTGCTGAAAGATGCAGATAATGGAGCGGATGGCACAAATAAGCCTTTAAGAAACATCAGGCAAAATAAAGGATAAAATAGAAACAGAGCTATGTTCAGAGAAAGCTGTATAACAGCGTTGTACGAATTTGGTAGCTAAACCCCATCTACGGAAGATTAATTCCGGATACACATGGAATTAGATTAAGATTCCCAGGATCCGTCTGGCTTTCGAGTAGGAAATTGGAAACTTCTCTGGGCTCTGCTAATAGAAAACTCTGAAAAAGTAGTCTACATTGAGAGTACTATAGCCAAGTATTCGATACTTTAGGTTCTAAGGAGCGCATGCGGCTCTCTAGGAAAGAGTTGAGTTCAGGTGACATGAGCTTATTGATGTCATGACAGGCTTTTTAGAGTTGAGGGCTCTGGATCCTGCATGCAGCGCAGAGAGTCGGATTGGGCCATCATGAAGGTAAGATACAGAGTCCAGACGGCACCATGACCATATGGCTGATAAGTACAGTTCCAAATTTCTTGAAATTCCTCGCTCTTTTGAGACGTAAACGATGAAGTTTCTTCTTACACTTTTGAGGTCTCGGGTTCTTTTGCCAATCTTTTAAATTCTTGGATGACTTGAAGAAAACCGTACATATACATAAGTGACAGCAGTTTCAATCCCAACTCCTCCATATATCAACTCACTTTTATGGTCTCGACTGCTTTGAGCCAGGGTGGCTCTTCAAAGCCGGATTCACATTCTGTTCCAGCACGTCATATGGAGGATCCCTTAATGAATAACACTTTCAAAGAAGATGATCATCAACAGCTCAAAGAAGAGACGGGTCGTATGGCGTGGCTTCCCGTGTCTGTTGTCTTCAAGAGAACGTGCTATAAGTGTGGAAATCTCGGTCATCACGCTGACGATTGTGACTCTGGTGTGAGACTCTGCTACAACTGCAAAGAGCCCGGCCATGAATCCGCAGACTGTCCTTCTGAAAGGTCTGTAGTGCAGAAACAGTGTTACTTTTGTAAAGAAGTTGGTCATATTCAAACACAGTGTCCAAAACTACGGGCTATCTCAACAGCAGAACACCAGCGTGACCAAGAACAGTATCAAGACCAATCACAACACCACAAGGTACCTCCTCGAAACAAATACGAACATCAAAAACAATCCAACGCCAATACTCTCAGGTACTTGAATCATATTCGCCAGAGCCAGCAAAATATTTACTTTCAATCACAACAACAGCCTCTCTACTATGCTGTTCCCAACTACCGTGGACAGTACGCATATCAACATCCACTACAACCACAGCATTTCCAGCATAGGCCTATTTACTATAGCCAAGGCATGCCTGGAAACATTCTACATCAACAGGCTGGTAACTATATGGTCATACCCGTCCCAATTCCCCATAGCCCAATGATTTGCAACTGGTGTGGCGAAGGTGGCCACAGTGGAAAAGATTGTCGAGAGAAAAGGAGATGAATGCACTGAATATGCATTTGATGGGTAGGACTGTATCAGCAATACATTAATCTCATAGATGATGAATCTAGAGCCTAAATAAAGTGGATTTTCGTTCCGTTATGGTAGCTCGACCATGAAGTTGCCGATGACAATAGTTAAAGCATCGTGGTGTAGGTCAAAGCATGCGTATGCCAGAGCATACAGCTGAAATGCAGCATAATGGTAGATGATTCAAAGTCCATTGGTCACTGTATGTGCTTCCACGGTGATCAACGGTCCTCATTTACCAGCAGACGGCCTTGAGACCTGGCGGCTAATATGGAGAACACCTTATAAAATGAAGATTCCGGCGCGATATCCCTTCCATCAACACTTCAACCGAACACGAAACAGGCAGCTCACCGAAAAATTAAGCATCATGACAGCTGACGATCCAGTTACCATTCTTTCCATTGATGAGCTTCAATCGCAGGGCGTTAACGCCTCTGATATCCAGAAATTGCGCGCTGCTGGCGTCTGTTCGATTCCAGTATGATTTTACTAAAATTAACCGCTGAACTTATCCCCACAGCTATCGTTCAATTTAATCAGTTTTTGATGTTGATAAAGTCGATGCTAACATGTATAGACAGTGTTGAGTACTACCAGAAGAAACTTGCTCAAAATTAGGGGATTGAGCGAGGTGAAAGTTGAGAAGATCAAAGAAGCAGCTGGCAAATTGATGGTGAGTGGCACGGAATTCTCAATGCTATTAATTACTAACAGAGGTGAATAGCAAGTTGGCTTTGTTTCAGGTACTGTCCAGGCTGATATCAGGCGCCGTGTCGTTCCTTTATCCACCGGCTCTAAAGCTCTTGATTCTGCGCTTGGTGGTGGAATCATGACCATGAGCATTACTGAAGTGTTTGGTGAGTTCCGTTGCGGTAAAACTCAGATGGCACATACACTCTGTGTCACTTCTCAGTTGCCAAAGGTGGGTATATCTTTCAATCCATTGGTGCTCAAAACTGACAATTTTAGGATGTTGGTGGCGGTGAAGGCAAGGCGGCATATATTGACACAGAGGGCACTTTCCGTCCTGACAGGTATGTCGAATATGATGTGCTTCCAACCAGTAACACGCAGTACTGACCTTATCCTTACAGAATCAAAGCCATTGCTGAGAGATTTGGCGTCGATCCGGACACCTGTCTTGAAAACATCACGTATGCCAGAGCTTTGAACAGTGAACACCAGTGTGAATTGTTGGAAGAACTTGGGAATGAATTGGCAACCGGGGAATACAAACTTTTGGTATGTTCTCAAACTGATTTCATCGCTATATCCAATATGAATCAATTGACTAACCAAAGGTGCAGGTTATTGACTCCATCATGGCTAACTTCAGAGTCGACGTATGCTGCAACCAGGCTCTTTCGAGGTATCTCAAAAATTGGCGAGAGAGCCTTAAATACTGACAGACCAAATAGTACTCAGGTAGAGGAGAGTTGAATGAGAGGCAACAAAAGTGAGTAAACCATTTTTTCTCATTTTCATTCAGGTTACCACAAGACAGACGCGATGGGCATGGCAACTTGCATTGCTGTATCGGACAGAATATTAATAACTCTTATCGCAGGTTGAACCAACACTTAGCAAGACTTAATCGAATTGCTGAAGACTTTAATGTTGCTGTGTTCATGACCAATCAGGTTCAGAGTGATCCAGGGGCGTCTGCCTTGTTTGCTTCTGCTGATGGAAGGAAACCGTGAGTATATGCCCGCATTCGGGATCGACGAGTTTTTATGAGCAATCACATTTCTGAGGCTTGCAAGTTACTAACTAAGATTTTTCAAGGGTCGGTGGCCATGTTTTAGCCCATGCCAGTGCAACGAGAATCCTTCTTCGGTGAGTTCCTTTCTGATTCTATGTGGATGGCGCGTAGCATACTAACTACATATTTTCAGTAAGGGTCGTGGGGAAGAAAGAGTCGCCAAGTTGATGGATTCACCAGATATGCCTGAGAAAGAGTGCGTTTATATCATTGGTGAAGGTGGTATTATCGATTCAGAGTGTTGATAGCACTGCCAACTACCTTTCTCTATTAGGCTTAATGGCTTTATTTGATCGCAGGCTACGTATATGAAAGTAATAAGCAAAACAACAATCCGAATTCCATTCTAACTAGTACCCAAATCTCTCTGGCATGACGACTGGAGCTAATAAAGACCATCCATAGATAGCATAACAGATCCAGGCACTCACTATCTTCACCCAGGAATAGAAATAAGTTCTGCCCACAGGAACGAAGTCACCAAAATCATCCTGTTGCACATTCATAGTCAGTAGCACTGCCAGCCACTGAGTAGCCAGGAAAAAGATAATATGAAAGAGGGCGTAGTTATACTTCGTGGCTACACGCTCATCATCCTCATGATCCTCGTCATATAACCAACTTTGATCATGAAGCGCCGATTCAGGGAGTGATCCAACAGCAACAGCTTCTCTGATTGCTTGCATGCGCATCTCATTTGCACCTGGCTCAGATGTGATGAGATGTTCCGGGGTTGGTTCGTCGTAGTTAATTGCAATCGAGCCACCGCCCTTTCCTCCGTTGAAAGCTGAATTGGCAGCAGCACGGGTCGTGGTGTAGGCAATAGTGATGAGTGTAAAGATGGCACCGAGAACGACGGAAGCAGTACGAGTACCGCGATTACGAATCAATGGGTTACACTGTTTATCATCTGGTTCTGATGCAACAGCAGAGAGAGTCAAGTAGGTACAGTACACAGTGACGACGGCTGCCTGGGCAAGACCGCAGTTTGGGTTGTACTCTTGGATTGTTGGATTCAACGATAACACAGTTATGATGAAACCAAGGATGAGGTTCACGGTAGCAGCGGCCTGGTTCATAGAACAGCCATCATTACAAAAGTAAACGTAGGTGATCACAACCATTACAATGGAGCCAACATACATGAGACCGGTACCACCAATGAGAAGCGTCTTCCAGACGTTTGAGTACTCGTCTTCAGCTTCGACATGTTCAATACATGTTTCAGCGAACTCATGCGCAAAGTCGACTAAAAGGATCAACCCGATGAGTAGGAAGACTGCACCTGCAATCACCGAGACGTATTTTGACCAAAAGATGTAAAACTTATCAGGGATGAGGAAAGAAACCACAACAAATATCAGCCACAAAAGAATCTTTGGAGCCCAATAGCTGTTCTGTATCTTTGAGCGAGGGTTTGTAGTGGAGTGGACACCAACCAAAAGAAAGCATAGGAGGATATGCTCCATTCCAAGGGCAAAATTCGCTCTGTGAACCGCAAAGAATCCGCACTCCACACCTTCGCATTGGTATTTCGATATCTTTTCGAGCTTTGATATTGCAAAGTCTGTGAGCATGATCCATGAGAGAATGGCATTCACAAGGAATAGGAAGGCATAGCTCAAACGTGTAGAGAAACTGGACCCGACAGCCTTGCAGGAGTTGCACACTAGCTGAGAAAACATGGAACCGCAGCAAGAAGCGGCCGCTGTACCGACCATCTGTAGAGGAAGCGAAATGAACGCACCCATAACGAATGATTCTTTTCTTCCTTTCTTTACCTCTTAATCGCTGGTTTAAAGGTCTCCTGTGTGTGTCCTAAGCTGTTGCTCACAGTATCATAGAATCACACCTAACAACTACTGATTATGTCAGGATTTTGAACTTACATAAGCAACTCTCTGTCTTGAGTTCGATTCATATGACACTTTTCACTCTCTTTGGATGGGGCTAAAGGAGTATCGAAGTTTGTCGATGAGCCTGCAGTATTATCCCATCATACTTCAGGTAGGTGCTCGCTTCCTGAGGGCTGGATTTGCTGGGGATGCTGCACCAATTGTGCAAAAAAGGACAAATAGCTATGATCTATCAGGTACGCAGTTGACACCTTTGAACTTTACACACTCAAGCAATCTGGGAAGAGAATGTGTAAAGCATGAAAAGCAACAATTCTTATGGACAAATGACCTTATGTTACTCGACCAAGATCACTTGGAGGCCTTGCTGGAACGTATCATCTACGACGTGTACAAGAACGATCTGCTAGTCGATCCAAAAAAGTGCAAAGTTCTCATTGTCGAGCATCCATTCTTTCCAATTCGTATTAAAAAGGTTTTAACACATGTGCTCTTATTCCACATGCATTCTCAGAGCGTTAGATTTCTGCCAGAGTCAGTGATGAGCGCTGTATCTTCGGGATCTCACTGTGGCCTTGTGATCGATCTTGGGTGGAACCAAACGACATTGACCCCCGTCTTTGATTTCAGACAGCTATACAAACACGTGAAGCAAACTCGAAGAGCTGGCAGGTTGTTACATCATGAAGTAATGAATGCCTTTAAGAAACTTGGGCTGGACCCGACTTTTGAATTTATCGAGAGGTTCATCTGCGAAGCTATGTACTGTGGTATTGAAAACAATAAAGAAGGGAAATTCACTTTCGATGGCATTTCAGTTCCTCAAGATCTTCGTTTTCGGTGTCTTGAAGAGATTCTCTTCTCAAAACATGAAGATGATGATGACATGCGTTCTATTTCAGTCCTTGTTGGAGAAATTATACGCGAAGTCAATATTGATCTCCGTTCACCTTTATCTTCCAGGATTATTATTACTGGTGGACTTTCACGTATCCCAGGTGTCAAGGTCAGACTGTTGTACGAAATTAACAAGCACGTTAAAGCCAGTGCAATCGCCTCATTGGGTGCTTGGGAAGGTGCCAGCCTATATTGCAGCACATCACTTATGTCTTCCGCAAATACAAAGAAGAAGGCTCATGAACTACAAAGAGATAAATATCTTACTGATGATGCCATTTTATTAGACTGGACTGATGAGCTATATGGACAAGCTACTTAGCCACACAAGAACAGGAACAAACCTTCCAAGCTGTATTGTGTTTAAACCCTTCTAGGCATTGGCAATAGATGATTCAATTGTTGCTTCAATGTCGTCCACCAAATCGCGGTACTTTCTTTGGGTCTCAGCTTGGTCTAGGAAGATGTTGTACTTGATATTCAATAGCTGTCTATCTGGACTATCAATTGGAGAAGGCTCAACGACTCTTCCTCCACCGGTTAACTTGACCATGACATCCCAGAGCTCCTCACCGTGCTTTTTGGACTCCTCCCACTTCATTGTCTTCATCTTTTGCGTGATTTGCTCCTGTGCCTTGGTCTTTGTTCCAAAGGAGATGGCTTGGCCTTCACCATCGGAATCATCATCTTCAACCACTGTATCTGGGACAGATGGGAATGGGAATCCTCCAGTAGCAGAAGCGATAGCAGCCATGTTGGTGTTGGAAGCAGTAGCAGATGGTGCGGTGTATGGGGAAGCCAAATCACGAGTAATTTCAGTCAATGGTTTCAAGCCTGGTGGTAATTTCATAGATGGTTTACGCTTACTCTTCGTAGCACTCTTTGCAGCAACAGCTCCAAGTAAAGCAGATCCAAATACGACAGCAGCATCGATGTAACGAGGGATAATAATTGGCAACCCAGTGCAATCAGCCAACAGACGCATCAAGAGACCATTGCGGCACTGTCCACCAGACATGAAGATTGCTGGAATATCATGGCCAGAGGCGCACATCTTCTCTACGATTTGTCTCGTCTGTTGAGCAATGAACTCACAAGCGGCCAAATAGGTGACAGCCAGATCATCAACCGAAGTGTCCATGGATTGTCCGACAATGGCAGCCTTCATACGGGGATCTGCAATTGGGGATCTGTTTCCATGATAATCACCATAGAAGAACAGATGTTTGGCCAATGACACAACTGAACGAGCATTACGTTCATTTTTAAGGGACTCCAAACGGGCATTCAAGTAGTCAAATTTAGAAACGTTGGAAGCGTCGGCCAAGCGAGCAAGTTCGGAGTAAGCAGGGTGGGTGTTGAGCACATGGGCAAGAAGAGCACCAGTGCAAGATTGACCACCTTCAGCTAACCAGAGTCCTGGAGCCATAACATCACGGTATGGTCCCCAGACTCCCTCGACAAAGATTGGGGCCTCAGAAAGGGCAATGTGGCAAGTAGACGTACCGGCAACAGCGGCCAGTCTACCAGCAGTTTTAGCCATGCCACGGGATGATTTATCCTGTTTAACCAAAGCTGGGATTTCGATATCTGTTTGTGCGGCCACAGTACCGATCCATCCAGCATAAGCATCGATGACACCAGAACCAACGAGACACGAAGTAGTCAATCCCAATTCTTCTGCAGCCTTCTTAGATAATGGCCCGACAACATCCCCAGCTGAGAGCCAAGTACCATTGATGTTTGGCGATCCACCAAGACGTCTATAATTGTCTTCAATCAACTCTGGCAAGTTGATTTGATCCAAGAACCCCTTTGACCAACCATCTTCAGAACCCTCTACACCAGGGGGGACAAAGCCTTGCTTACACACGGTGGAGCAGTAAGATCTGGCCTCTGAGCCTGTAGCTTGGTGGGTCAAGAAGTCAGCCAAGTCGTAGAATTTAGCTTCTTCGAACAAGTTTCCCGGCAAGTTGTTCTTGAGCCACTTCATCTTTGGTAACTCCATCTCAATGGACATCGTACCTCCGACATACTTAAGACACTTATCTCCAGTAGCGTTGATCTCATCCGTTTCCTCAACTGCTCTGTGGTCCATCCACAAGATGATGTTCTGATCATTGTTTGAGAAATCTGGACCAACACCCATTGGCTGATCTGTCTTCTCATACAACACAGCAAGGGAGCAGGTTGCATCAAATCCAATCCCCATAACTTGATCTGGCTCAATACCAGCATCCCTGATAGTGGACTTGACACAATAGCAAATGGCGTTCCAGATCTCAGTAGTGGACTGCGTAATGTAGTTTGGTTTCAGTTCCTGGCGGGCAATTGGTCTTTCAGCGAGAGCAAGGATGGAGCCAGTGTTATCAACGACGGCTGCTCTAGCTGAGCCTGTGCCCACATCCACACCAACGTAGAACACGGACGTGTCGATGGACTGTGGGTTCTCGAGCAGTTGTAACTGGTTGAGTGTGAGTGATGAGCGTGAACGACTGTTAATTACAACCATCTTCACTGTTAGTGAGAAAGGGAGAGGAAAGGAAGAACTGACAGCAAGTGTTGATTGTTATAAACGGGTTGAACGCTCCGTTGACACAACGCGCGCTGACGTAACCGGCAGCGATAGGAGCCACGCTGTCTGTCTCTTTTTAGGACAGTGAACGGTATGGAAGGACGGTAAGTTTCACTGGATTTGTATCATAACTGAATGCCACGGCGAGCAGTAATTTGATGCTAATAGTTTTATTTTTCAGCTTCCGAGGACTGTTTTGGAAGATTCTTACTCCTTAGTTTCGAGGATTACATTTTGAATATATCCACCGATTACCGAGACGCCTTTTTTGACAGAAAGCCAATAAATAATTATAGAAATCGTTTATATCTAATTATTTCTCATATTGCATATAAAGCTGATCAATGTTCCTCGAGTTATTTGTTCTGAGATACAAGAGATGTCCATTACTCAAATTCTCGTAAAGCGACTTAGTATTTTATAGTACTTTTCAAAGATAACGGTGTTTCCCTAATACCTAAATTCACTGTATCGGAGAGGCTCCGATAACACCCATATTCCCATATTAATTAAAGATGATATGAACCAATTTATCTGTAGTCATTGGAAACATAGTTATGACCCAATTGGCAACCCGTAGATCAATAGATTCAAGGTCTTCTACAAATTTGCAACTATCTGGTTTACATCTTATTCAGAAGAATCTAAGTAGCTCTTGGTTCTACCTTCTTCGACCAGTCACCGTAAACGTCGAATCTTCTCTGGACCGTGACAGGGATTCCAGCCCTTGACTTTGTCAACGCCTCAGGGTCCAATTCTGCAATTACAATTTCTTCGCCTTCACCAGCTTCAGCGATGACGTTACCACTTGGGTCTACCACTAGAGAATGACCATATGCATGGTAACCCAAGTCCAAGTTTCTAGATGGGGAGCACAAGATGGTGTAGATCTGATTATCGACAGATCTAGCCTTTGCCAGCAAGTGCCAATGTAATGGGCCAGTGACTGTATTGAAGGCACCAGGATAGATCATTGCAAATGCATTCTTTTCACGAGCAGCAATAGCAGCCAATTCCGGGAATCTGATATCGTAACAGATACCCTCACCAACGTTACCAAACTCTGGCAATTCAAAAGCGGTGGCCTTATCACCACCGGTTAAAGTGATAGATTCCTTGAAAGTGATCCCACCTGGGATATCTATGTCGAACAAATGGACTTTTCTGTGCTTGGCGATAATCTCACCTTCTCTGTTGAATGTAACACTGGTATTGTAGATTTTACCATCATCGCCCAATTCTGGGATGGATCCACCAACGAGATAGATGCTGTTATTCTTTGCCAATTGGGAAAGAAACTTGGTAGACTCACCTTCTGGAATTCTCTCAGCATATTTTGCAAACTCTGAGACGGAGTATGGAGAGTTGAAGCACTCTGGAAGCACAGTCAAGTCAATTGATGGATCTTTCTTCAATGCCTTGAGGATGAATTCCTTTGCATGGTTCAAATTGGCCTGCTTGTCAGAGCCTGAGGTAATTTGGATGAGAGCGACCTTGAGTTTCTTAGCTAGAATAGACATTTTCTATTTGTTTTAGTTGTCGATGATTAGTGATTTATGGGTTGTTTGTTGGCGATAAGAAAGGGTTGATTTTTCAGAGCTTCGCTTTCCAGTTTTGAAGCCACAGTGGATTACTCTCTAGTCAAGAGCATTCCAACATTCGAAAACTACAACCATGTCAGCTACGATACCAAGCATTAAACAAATGCACACGTTCACCATATTGTAAACACTATTAACCAATTGACATCCCGCTATTATACACTTTAAAAGACAACCCATCTAAAATACATATGGCCTTTATGTTTCCCACGGCCTTCGTTGCTCCCATTGATATCATATCATCTATCTCTAGACCTGATCATTCTTCCTTAGGCTTCTCATCATTACACACTGAATCAACAAGGAAATCAAAGCTGTCATTCGTCTTGATGGCATTCTTCACATGCTGGGCGGTAACTCTCTTGATACCTGCGCTCTTGGCCTCTTCGGCAGAAGCCTGGACTAAGCTCGCGAGGAAGAACTCCAAGGCACGACCCACTACAACGGGCGTAGCTTGCGCAACCTTCCCAATGTCTTCATCGGATTGCATCAACTTCTTGATCCGCGCCGCTGGGAAGTGGGTCTTGATGTCGTCAAAATTAGCTGTCATTCTAACAACTGGCGTAATTTCCTATCTGTCCTTCTTGTTCTATAATCCAAAGCAAAGAACCAATACGCCGCTATTAACAGGGTAGTTGCTTTTAGAACATCTCTTGAATATTTTGTTTGTATACACCAAACAACTACCCGCCAGCACAGAAAAATTGTGCAGCAGCTGTTACCCGGTCGTCGGAATTCTCACTTATCGCCAGAATTCCGACCCCCGTCAAGACATCAAAACGAAATGGCAAAAGAGGCTTTGTGGGCGGCTAAATTCACTGAGAGAACACGTTACACACTTTTGGCTATAATCCCCTGCTCAAGGATACCGACTTCACTTCAATTGAGTGACAACTATCGGCTGGTGAACTTCAAAGCTTAACAACCCTCATACAAACACCACAAGGCTGCCACCATGCTTCATTACTGGTTGCTGATTGCCCTTGTAGGGTTAGTGAGGGCATTCACTCCAGAAATTTCATACACAACACATCCCAGACTGTCGCAGAACATTTTGTATTTTGATGATTTTCCAGTGGTACTCAATCTAAATGACATGACACTCTTCCGCTCCGAAGACTCGGGTAAGAACTGGGAAGAGGCCCTTAAGGACATCGATACCATATTCATTGATCCAATCAAGAAAGAAAGAGCCTTTGCATTTACTGTGGGAGGCGAGCACTATGTTAGCAATGACCGTGGTAAGACATGGAATAAGTTTTCTGTGCCTATGGCGTCTGATATGGCTTTTGATCTTAATGTAAATAGCAAGGACACAAATCAGGTCCTCCTTTCCTTCTTGGAGTGCGATGAACAGGGATCATGTAAAACTTCCATATATTACAGCATTGATGGATTCAAAAGCAATCCTACAATCTTGGTGAAGGATGCTGCAAAGTGTCTGTTCACAAAGTCCAGTGATGTCTTTGAGGCTGGCGATGACTCTAGAATCTTGTGCCTGAAGACCGAGAGAGACCAGCACGGCTATGTCAAGCGTTCTGAAGTGATCACATCCACAGATTTCTTTGCAACTGAGCCACAGGTTCTTAACGATGCGTCTGGCGTCTTTGCAGGTTCTTATGTGCTTGATATTAGAATTGTGCAATCTTTTGCCGTTGCAGTTGTTCAAACTGATAAGTACGATAGATTCGGCTCTTCAGTCTTCTTATTCGTCTCAAAGGATGGTGTCAACTTCAACAAGGCCATCATGGATGAAAACTTAATTCCGAATGGGTTCTCCTTCCTCCCATCGACAAAGGATTCCCTTCATATTAGCGTATGGGGCACAGATGGTTCGAATACCGCCAATATCTTATCCTCCGACTCTGAGGGCATTCATTTCAGAAACCTTCTGGGACAAGTCGAAGCATCTGGTGTCTTGGGGTTCATTGATGTTGATAAGGTTGAGACCATTGAAGGTGTTTGGATCGCAAAGGTTATGGAGGGATATGATTTGGGTTCATTTGCTCCAAACTCAAGATCTAAGATCACGTTTGATGATGGTCACTCATGGCAATACCTCAAGACTGAGACCTGTAATGGTGATGACAGTTGTGGTTTGAACGTTCTCACTATGCAAGAAAGAGTTGGGAACGGCCAGGGCACTACTGGATCCACCCCGGGCATTCTCATGGCTATTGGTAATGAGGGCGAAACACTCGATCGAGATGTCTTGAAAATGCATACCTATATCTCTAGAGATGGTGGTTGGACCTGGTCCAAGACACTGGAGGAACCATGCGTCTTTGCCTTTGGTGATTTGGGTAATGTCATCGTAGCTGCACCTTACGTCAAACAAGACCAAGATAACCTGGTTACCAAGAAGTTCTACTACTCATTGGATCAAGGTGCAACTTGGCAAACGTTAGAGCTCGAACAATCTGTCTTCCCGTCATTGTTGACTACTGCTATTGATGGAACCACAACAAATTTCTTGTATGTTGGTCTTCAGCCGGTAAAGGGCGGCGATGTCAAGCAAGTCATATACTCTCTTGATTTCTCCAAAGCATTTGATAAGACCTGTGATGAAGAAGATTTCGAAAAGTGGTATGGAAGATCTCAGAGTAACGGCGAGCAGGGTAGTTGTGTCTTCGGTCATAAGGATGTTTACAAGAGAAGAAAACAGGATGCTAAATGCTTTGTGAACAAGGTGTTTGATGACTTAAAATTTGAAGAGATTCCATGTTCTTGTACCGAAGCTGACTATGAATGTTCTTTTGGTTTCTCTCTTAATTCTAGAAGTGAATGTGTTCCTGACAGATCTGCTATGCTTAAGCTCTGTGCCGAAGCACCTGGTAGCGAGCTGAATTTGAAGCTCAAGCGAAAGATTCCAGGTAATATGTGTGAAGGTGGTGATGTCCAGATAGAAGACTACACTTTCAATTGTGACGATGACCTGCTCAAGACAGAGAGAATCCAAACCACTGAGACAAAGTTTGAGGGGAAAGTTTCCAACTATTACTTCATGGATCGTGCTGATTATGGATCTTCTGATGAAACGCTCTTGGTCAAGACTTCAAGAAACGTGGTTCACATTTCCCATGATGCTGGTGCCACTTTCAAAAAGTTTGAAACTGATGATGAGATTGTCCATATTTATCTCAATCCTTATTTCAAAAATGTTGTTCTTTTAATCTCTGCATCCAACAAGATCTATATGTCAACCAACCGTGCTCAGTCTTTTGTCTCATTCTCTACGCCATCTGAAATTAATCCATTCGGTCTTCCAATTATTTCATTTGACAAGGGTAACAGTGAAAGATTTATCTTCTTTGGCGATGAAGGTTGTGATTCTCAATATTCTGCAACTTGCAGACCAGTTGCATTTATCACGGAGAATGCTGGACGTAATTGGAATCCATTGATTAAGAGCGCCAAACACTGTGACTTTGTTGGTTCGAAATACACTTCTCTAAATGTGGATACGAACCTAATCTTCTGTCAAGTCCATCAAGACGGTGCGGACGCTCTTGTCTCATCAAATGACAAGTTTGCCACTCAGAAGGTTTTGTTTGAGAGCATTGTTGGATTTGCTACTACCTCTTACTTCACCATTGTTGCATCTGTTGATGGTGATGCTCTTCAAGCCCATGTTACTATTGATGGTGAAACTTTTGCCGATGCAAGCTTCCCTAAGGACTTTGTTGTGAACAAACAACAGGCGTACACCGTTCTCGGTTCAGAAACTGGTGCTATTTTCCTTCACGTTACAACAAATGAGCGCCCAGGCTCTGAGTTTGGTGCCATCTTGAAGTCCAATGCCAATGGTACCTCTTATGTTATGTCTGAGAGACATGTCAACAGAAACCAATTTGGCTTTGTTGATTATGAAAGAGTTGAGGGTTTGGAGGGAATTGCAATAATAAATACAGTGAAGAACTTTGAGGAGGCCAAGTCTGGTGCCTTGAAGCAATTGAGATCACGCATCACATTCAACGATGGCTCTGACTGGTATTTCATTCAGCCACCCCATACAGACTCTGAGGGTAAGAAATACGAATGTATTGGGTCTCCATTGAGTGAATGTGCATTGCATTTGCATGGTTACACCGAGAGAAGGGATTTCCGTGATACATTCTCTTCTGGTTCTGCTACTGGATTACTCTTAGGTGTAGGGAATGTTGGTGACAAGCTGGGCTCCTTTAACGATGCGTCCACGTTTATCACTAACGACGGTGGCTCTACCTGGAAGGAAGTGAAGAAAGGTGTTTACCAATGGGAGTTTGGTGACCGTGGGTCTATCATTGTCCTTGTTAACGATCAATCGAACACAAATGTAATTCATTACTCTTTGGACGAAGGTAATACATGGAACGACTATCAATTTACAGAGGAGAGTGTCCTAGTGGCGGATATTGTCACTGTTCCATCCGACACTTCCAAGAAGTTTTTCTTGGTTACGAGGTCTGATTCTAACAATGGCGATGAATCTCGCACTTTTACCATTGACTTTGAAAATGTCTTTGTTAGACAATGTGTTCTTGACTTGGAACATCCAGATCAAGACGATTTCGAATACTGGACCCCAAACCATCCATTATCTTCTTCCAATTGTCTTTTTGGTCATGAGGCAAAATATTTAAGAAAACTTAGAGATCGTGTCGACTGCTTCATTGGTAGTGCACCAATGGGCGAGGCTTTTAAAGTTGTGAGAGATTGTCCGTGCACAAGACACGATTTCGAATGTGATTATAACTATATCAAGACCGAGGATGGGACATGTAAATTGGTTCCAGGCCTTGAACCAGAGGATCGATCCGAAGTCTGTCGTGTTGATAAGGATGTCATCGAATACTTCGAACCAACAGGTTACAGAAAAATCCCAATGTCAACTTGTCAGGGTGGCCAAGAGTTTGATAAATGGAATCCAATTCCATGTCCAGGTAAGGAGAAAGAGTTTGGCAAGAAGCATAGTGGCAACCTTCGCGGTTTTGGATTGGCCATGGTAATTGTTATTCCTATTGTTGTGTTTGTGTTTGCGGTTTGGTTTGTCTACGATAAAGGCATCCGCCGTAATGGTGGGTTCGCCAGATTTGGTGAAATCAGACTTGGCGAAGATGATGATCTCATTGAAAGGGATTTAACAGATAAGGTTGTTAATAGCATTGTGAGAGGTGGTATTACTGTTATTGCTGCTGCAATTGCCACTTATAAGACTGTTGGTATGATGAGTCGTGGTGTGATCGACACCGTGAAGAACGCCTTTTCAAGAGGTATAAGATATCATACAAGAGGAACAGGCTACACTACTGTGGGTGTGAATGACTACAGAGATGATGATGATCTCCTTGGTGAAGTTCTGGATGATGAAGACTACGAGATTGATGATGATATTGAAGCAGGACCAGGCAACCATGATGCTTCTGAGGCTTATATCGATGATCGTAACTTGGAATGAACATCTTGATACATCATATATTGAAAAACAAACAAATGGGAAAATGTTTATAGATTTGTAATTTTCCTTTCTATGTAGTTGTCCCTGAGGAAGCATCGTGCTCATTCCACACTGCTAAGGATGTTTTTCATTGTGCCACGCACCGAACAGAAAAAATTTCAGCTCATCTTTTTGACACATTTGAGAAGCTTTGGGCGGAACATATTGAAAACTACAGAGATGTCCACTATTGAAACGAAGATCACTGACAAGGATATTAAAGCTCAAGGTGAGAGGGTGAGTAAGAAGAGCTGGAAAATCGAGAAAGACGCCTTTCGCGTGAAATCACTTGGAGTAAAATCTTCTTGGGAAAAGAAGCAAGAACAAAGACTTAAGGACCAACAGGTAAAAGCCAAGCTTAAAGAGTTAAAAGATGAAAAGGAGCAAGAGAGGCAAAGACGGATCCAAGCCTTGAAGGAGAGAAGAGAGAAGAAGGCCGAGAAGGAAAGATACGAGATGATGGCAGCTAAGATGCACGCTAAGAAGGTTGAGAGAATGCGTAAGAAAGAGAAGAGAAACAAACTTCTCAAGGAAGGCCGTTAGATTGGTGTTATGTTTTACGGTTCAGTTCATATTTGCATTTAACGGGATTTGTTAGAAGTCTTTGCTGTAGGCTTAGTAGAGCTAGATGTTATTCCATCTTCAATGGTGGTGGGTGCTTGATCAGGGATGTTAATCCATTGTCACATGGATGCAACAGTCTAGATAGCCATGAGCTAAAAGCCTACTAGCCACAGCCCGAAATAGTTGAATTATTCAATTGGTAAGATATCTTTTTCAGATTTACCGGCCAGTGCAATATGTAGACTGAAACCTTCGCTCTTCCTCTAGTGGTCCTTGTTGCGGTCCTTGTAGCACTTCAAGGCTTAGTAGACGTAAGTATAGTGAAAACTTCTTAAAGGATATTCTAAGTACAGCTTTAGGCTTTGGAAAGAATTTAAGGCTACTCTTCACTTGGAGGGCAACCATCTAGCGGTATGTAAGCCAGAGACCTTGCGCAGACAATTATCTCTAGCGTATCAATACACAAGCTCATATTGCCACTATTCTACGAACCCCTAATGGGCATTATAATATATTAACTGCACTCAGTTATTACATATCAATGAAGCATTCTGTTCTATTTATTGCTGAGCTTCTAGGGCCTTACGAGCTCTTTCTTCCACCTTCTTCTTATATCTCTCCACAGAACGGATGTTGAAAGGGAGTATGATATTCATCAATACAATCCAGGCAACAAGGATGCCAATATTGCGGCCAATATCCTTCTTCGTAGTATCAAGGAACACCACATTCAATAGCTGATGACCACAGTACATCGGCATTGCATAACCATATCTGTAAAACTGGTTGATAATAGCGATTGGAGAGAACACAGGCGCAAGACTCAACACCATGAAGAATACAATCCAGAAACCGATGAAAGGCTTATTTCTGGCAAAGATCTGTAATGCGACATTCTCGTTAAGGCCTCCCATCGCTGCTATGATTAGATAGACAAAAGCCCATTCGACAAGGAATCCTGCCTTGCCGAATGTGCGATCATATGGGGCACTAAAGGCAACAGTCATCAAACAATAGACCAATGCCAAGATGAGATATGCTAAATGTGAAGTTATGAGATGATAGGCCATATACTGTCTCGGTCTCAGCTTAGTTCTCATTACCTCATGCGTTGTTGATGCAAAGTTGAACTGATGAAAAGACATCACCAAGAGATAGATAAGACCCACTTGAAGAGGTCCAATGATCACAGGGATATCGTAAGGCCTGTAGTCTGTTCTTTGGAACCACAAATTTGATAGCAATTGTGTACCATTGGTGGCTAGCCGTGTCTTTTCTTCATTGGTGAGATTCGAAATGAGAGGTAGTAAAACATATTCCTGAGCAACCTGAACGAAAGACTTCTCCAGCCTAGCAATCGGACTCACAACGTACCCGCTAACCGCGGTTGGATTTCTCCCTGATTCATAAATGAATCTCACGGTGTCATTGTAGGGTGTCAGAGTTCTTAGGGATTCCAGGTAGAGACCAGTTGCATTAGCAGGGATGTAGAAGCCTGCCCAATAGTGCTGTTGATGCACTCTGCTTATGACCTCTTCCCAATTCGATCTGCTCTTCTCCTTAGCTTCGAGACTGAACTGAGTGGCATTGACAAAATGGAAAGTACCAATTTTATGAGCACTCGAGGAGTTGAATACTCTTATAAATACCTCAGTGATTAAAGGTTCCACAACTTCAGCAGACTCTTCACTAACAACAAGATAGTTCAACCGATGAAGATACGCCGCTCGGTCATACCAAGATCCCCAATATATCGAGAGGAATCCTAGAAAGACACAGAAGATGATCAAATATGAGGTTCCAAACATGCGGGCAACTCTCCAAAACGCCACTTTTCTATTTCTCTTCTTTTGCGATCTTGTAGTTTCTGATTTCTTAAGGGCTTGAGTTGCCTCTTCTAGATCTGGTTGAAGTGGATCTGAATCTTCTTCTTCATCATCCTCATGGTGCGACTCCTCTTCACGGATAGCCTTTTCCTTCACAGATTCCCTTCTAGCCCTGCTGTCCCTCCTCGATTTAAATGACGTCCATGATCCCCTTCTAGCAAAGTCAGATGGTAATGCGGAAACACCGCCGAAATCATGATCGTCATGGGTCCTCGTTCTGTGAGTGATTTTATCCAGTGGGTCCAGAGATGAAACGTCACTATGTTCGTCGTCGTAGTCCATCTATTTGTGACTTGTGGATTCTCGTATCCTCTTTATTGGTCGAAACGGTGTGGTGAGGTTTTCGCATCGATATTTATGGTCCGCTTGTTTCCCAGTCTCCTGCATCCACAAGCGATGCCGCGGTGTTTGGAGATTATTTCAGCCGGATCCTCAGATAAGCTCCGCTACCAAAGGCCGCTAGAAGGGTTAAACTTTAGATATTGATACCTGCTAGTCTCCTGACTGCAGAAACTCTCTCTCCAGACACTTCAGCTATCAATTCGATAAGTCGAAGGCCAATTTATTTTATAGAATCCCTCTAGTAGACATTCTCAAATTATTTCCAATTTTGGAATAGCAACAGTGCGCTAACCATTTCCCGATTATAAAGATCCGGTGCATATATGTCAGGATTGTACGGAGAAAAACCAGCATTCTTTCAATACAGTTCTTGTGCAGGGACGATAAAAAAGAGTTTCAAAGGATGGCAAATGTCGAAACTGCTTCCTCTGCTTCGAGCGTCTCGGAGGCAGATGAAGTGCAGAGCTTACATAGCAGGATATTGGAGGCTAATCTCTTCAACAAGGACATAATCCAAGAAGAGATGCTCAATGATGATATGGCCATGACCAATGTCATATCAAGAGCAGTATCTAGAAAGGAGCACAATGATGAAGAGATGATAAGACCTATGACAAGGCCTTTGACCAAGAATGCCTCCTTAACAGATTTCCCCACAAGAGAGAGAAGACCTACTATCACCGAAACTATCAAGAGCACTCAAGCATTCCAACAGATACAGAACTTTGGTTGGTGGGACACAGAGTTCAAACGTGAGAGGCTGAAAGTCTACGGTACGTTTGTTCGGAACTATATCCTTCTCTCAATGATCCTCATCGTAGTGCTATCCTTCATGTGGGGTGCATACTACAGAAGAGAGTACAGGTATGTCGATATGAAGATGCTTGTGGTTATCGAAGATCAGAGCATCAACAGCATAACTCCAATCATCGGGAACTCAGTGAATGCTACCGCCCATCAACCGCAAGTGGCACAAATAGGTGGTTGGGAAATCCAGAACCTTGAAACGTTTACAAAAATGGCTGCATCGCATAATAACACGATTGAACAAGAGATTGCCGAGTTGATCCATCATCAATATTACTGGGCGGCCCTGCATGTCAGTCCAAATGTCACTTTTCAACTCTACGAAGCCATAGTAAACAATGATACGACTTTTAATATGAATCAGACAATGATTCAGTTCATTTATGAAACAGGACGTGATCCGTTCACAATGTCGTCATATACAATTCATTTCCTTGAATCGTTTGAGAGGGCGTTTGACCAGATAGTGAGGTTGCAATACCCTTTACTTGTGAGTGAAGTTCCGAAGGAGTTTCAACTCAACGCTCTCCGCGTTTTGTCACAACCAATAACGTTCCTTTACAATGACATGCGACCAGCTCAGATCATCCTCATGGCACCGTTACAGCTGGGACTTACCTATCTCATAGTGTTCTCTTTTTTTTCTATGGTTATGACAATCAAGATTCAGATGTACTTAGCAACGATCGTTAGTGGGTTTAGGTTCCTCGTATGGAAGTTCTTTTGGGCCCAAATTGCATACTTGGTGATATCGCTGGCTTATACACTTTTGAACATCGCATTCGGTGTGACATATCAGGCTGCTTTTGGCCATTCTGGTGCTCTGGTGATGTGGGCAGTGGCTTATTTGACCATTGCTTCAATAGCGACATTGAATGAGATTATGACCACACTTTGCTTCCTCTATTTCCCCCCAATGATTGGTGGTTGGTTTGTGTTTCTTATCGTTGTGAACATTGCACCAACAACGTCCCCAATGGTCCTAACGAACAACTTCTATCGATATGGTTACGCGATGCCCATTCATAACTCATATGAGTTAACTAAGGTGGTTTTCTGCAACACCTACAAGGGTCAGATGGGGCGTAATTTTGGTATTCTGCTTGCTTGGTTTGTCTTGTCAAATTCCTTGCTGCCATTAGTATTGATCCATGTATCCAAGAAGAGAGCAACCGATCAAAAGAAGGCTGAAGAAGCCAAATTACTAGAAGAAAAAACCAATTCCACTACAACTTCATAGATAGAGTTAAACCTATTAAATTATTTTCTTTAGAAACAGTACGTAAACACTAGCTAGCCAAAACCAAAAACCAAAATCAAAATCAAAATCAAAATCAAACTCAAGCTCAAAATAGCAAAAACAGATGGAAACAGGTATAAATAAAATAAAACACTATGTGTTTGTGGGTATCATAAAAAACAGCACAGTTTATTTCTTCATCCAATGAAAGAAACCCTTCTTTGATCTTCTCTCAGTCTTAGTCTTTGGGGAAAATGCCGTTGTATGGGTCATGTCATCAAGTTCATAATTATACTTTGGAGTCATAGTAGTCAAGTCCAAAATTGGACCTGGTTCACCGAAATTCAGTTCAGTCAACGTGGAGTTGGCCACATGGTCATCATCAAGGACCACTGTGGAGTTATTGGCAGAATCATCCATGTCCTTCATGGATGAAAAGGAGTTACCTCTCATCTTCTGAGAGATAGAACTCAATAATGATTTGGACTTCTTATGCGTCTTTGCGATAGTCTTTTGGGGAGATGGTGAAGATCTGCTTTTTGGTTCGACGCTCAAGTTCGTGCGTGATGATTGTGAAGAAGGCATATCGTAAACTCGAGATTCGAATTTGAACCTGGATGGCGAGTTCAAAACCGATGAGTTGGTGGATGATGAAGATGAAGGACGCTGGAACGATGAATATGAAGGTTTGTGTAAGGAAGATGCAGCAGTATCATTGGTGACACGAGACAGGCTCTCTGAAGATTTAAAAGCACTCGACAGAAGCAAGTTGTTGTTGTAGTAGCTCTGGTAACGAGCAGCGGTGGCACCACCGCGACGAGTCTTTGCTGACGTTGGCGTGGAAACAACAGAAGGGTATTTGGTATTGTTACTTGAAGAAGAATCCAAGCTGTGAATGGATGGGTTATGGTTCAATTGGCCATTAGTTGAAGAAGTTGAGCTGACAGCATCTTCATCATCTTCCTCCTCCTCCTCGAAAATGGCAGAGTTCTTTCTCGACCCCTTGGAAGAGTTGAAGCTGCACTTGAAGAAATCTTCAAGTTCTGGCGCACTCTCTGTACGTCTATGTTGAATTTTTGGGTTGTATTTGTTTGTAGCAGGGTCATAGTAAACACCAGCAGCAAGATCCAAGTCTATGATAGCCTCTGGGATCTCATACTTCTGTGGTGTTTCAACATAAGAATAGTTCAATGCAGCCTTCTTATGCTCTGGAGTTGTTTCAGAAGATGAAGTATATTCGGATTTCTCTTTTGGCTTCGTCTTGACCATAGTGTGAGCCCATGAGTTCAAGCGCTGATGGTTCTTTTTTGGAGAAGGCGTTGAAGTTGGTACTGATATCACAACAGCAGGCGGTTTAGCCAAGTTCCTCGATTTAAAAGTGGCATACGGTTCTGACGGAGGAGTTACCGGTAGCGCATCTGGTTCTTCCAAGGCCTGAGCAATGGAAGGCCCCTTAAAGAATTCAAGATCGAAGTCGCCGCTGATAGCAGCAGAGCGCTTGTGAGCATGTCCACGCTTATGTGGGCTTCTTGCTTGCGGTGCTTGGAGCATTCTTAGCTAGCAATTTGGGCTGTGCGTATATGTGGGCGGCAAGTCAGGAAAGAACAATTCGAGCGTGAAGAAGGCACACGAGCAGGTGAAACGTAGAAGAAGAGTCAGAAAAAGCGATTCTAGCAATTGAAGTCTTCTAGTGACGTGATAATAGCGACGAGATCTTGTTCTTTCTTTCGTGGGCCGTCAATCAGTCAACCGCCCAATAAGAGAAACACAAGCCAGAAGTGACTTTCGCCGATGTCGAGTGACCAAAGAGGGACGCAAATGAACGGACAGCCAGAAGACGGCTAAGATTGCTTGAGTAGTCTGTGACGAGAGCCAAAGAATGAAATATGAGCTTAACCGCCTCACAAAGTACCGCGGTGTGGTTCGTCTTTGACTCTCTGTTGAAGTCTCGTTTAAAAGAGGAAAAAACGGTTTTTTTGTATGAAAAAAAAATAAACCGCCAAAGTCGCAACCTGGTCTTTTGTGGAGCGCCTCATGCATCATTATGCGATTGGGTGCAGAAGAACGTGCAATGACTTTCACAGCGCAACAAGGGTTGAAGAATTCCTTTTAGACGCTGTTGATTGTCAAAACTACTGCAGAAAGATTCCCTTAAGGCAATTCCCTTAAAATTTTTTTTCTAAGTCGAATGTGTGATGTTTCTACATTATAGTATTCTTAAATGTTAGCTATTGTGTCCTCCAGAACAGACAAGGCGATTGAGGCCAAGTTTCTTTCTCCGGATTGATTCGCGAAATCGGATGTAGCTCATCGGTACAGCTTATGTACAAACACGAACAAGAACTGTAAAGGAATTGCCAAAAGGACATCAAAAGATAAAAGCGGGGGCGATCCGTTAGATACACCGCACTAAGTTAAACTGGTGAGGTGTTTATATTACAGGCCTAGATTGCATACATATTCTCCCATAGACCAATACATGGAGGTTTTCTTATCAGAGTGTACTAACGGTCACAGATTTATATCCGTATCTGGCTTCTGGCTTTTGGCTTCCGTTTTCTGCCTTGTACTTTGCGCCTTGGCCGAGCTTTCATAAATAACATGTGGACTCAACACACTTCACTATCCTAGGTTTTACTAGGTTAAAAAACTGATAAATTACATGAATGGTCAATAAAGGTAAAGATTCTTCATAAGTGGAATAATTCGGAGAACTTGAATAGTATCTTCATGTCTTGGGTTCCCGTTACTATGTGGGGATAACAGCGGTATTTGATTTGGTCTACCTCTCTTTCTAGAACTTTGAATAAGAAAGAAATTAAGTTCAAGATCATATCACCTCTAGCAAGAACTTCACCTTAAACCTATATCTTGGCGTAGCCGCACATGAAGCGATGATTTCATTAAGGTCGAGCCCTAACCCTGGAAGACTTACTGGGGGGCAACTTAAGGTTTTGAGTTACAACTGCGGCTTCCGCGAAGAGACGATAGAAACCTTGCACCCTGCAAGATACCCCTAGCTTAGAACCAATATCTAAAACGTAATGTGACTCTGAAGGGATACATGACTGACTGAAGAGTATCGCGAGTTAGAAGTTAACTTGAGTTAAATCGACGAAGTTGATGGGGGAGGGATGGTGCAAGATCTATGCAATCTGTGTTTTTTTCTTCTCTACCCAACTTTTCTTTATTATATGCATCAAGTCCCCCCAATCTCCATCCCGGTGTAAGGTGCTTTAAGTTTCCCTCCCCTTTATTGCGTGCTTTTGAGTTCGCTCTCTCACAAAGTTCTTAAGCCAACACGTCCAAAGACCTCAGAAATGAGTTAACCGTACTACGCACATCATCACTCTGTTTTATCACGATCTCACAACACTCATGCAAATTAGTGCCATTTTGAGGCTAGCAATGAAACACTGAGGCATGTGCAGTTGACACAAGTCAGTTAGAACCTTCGACGCAAGTCTGTGCATATGAGTTCTCAAAACGCCCACCCTTTTTCCGCCTGACGTATTAGCGTGTTGGCCGTGATGTCTCACATGAGCTCGATAGTGCATAGCAGAAGATAATGTGGTGAAAGAATATGCACACACTTTAAGAAGTAGGTGAGACATTCAAGATGCTGTTTCTAATGAGATGCATAAGGGGAACATGTACTGGAGTTTGGTGTATTGCAAGCTTCTGAGGAATATCATCGTCCATAACATATAAGCCCCTGCCTGTATGTGGGAGCTTCTCTAACCAAGGCTGCTCAGGCGTCGATCTAGGTGGAATAGGACGGACTAGTGATAGTCAGCCTTGACGCTGTTACTCCGGGCACCGTGGGCATTCTTGCTAAGAAAAGCATTCAATTGTTGCCGGTTTCGATAAACTCAACGTGTTATTTCCTAGAGAGGGAAATAATCTCGAAAGGGGTTGATCAACATAAAAATAATTACAAGAAAACGTGCCTAAACATAATCGAAAGTACGATGCGAATGAAGGTAGAAGGGAAAAAAATAAAGGAATTACTTCCTCGTTTGGAGTGGCTATTTTAGCTACAGTCCGTTGTGGTAGATTTTTTGAGTCTCGAATGGTATTGGGCAATCTTACGGTGATGATGCAGCCAGCTTATGTACTGGAGCTTACGTACTGATAAAAGGCTGATGAAGGATTTCTATCTCTAATCTTTTGCAATCTTCGTTAAAGTGCTTTTTTTTGCTTTTTAGCAGAATCTTGTCGTTCCCTCTCTGTGCTATTCTGACACCAAACCGCGCCAATTGGCGAAATTGGGTGTATAGCGAAAAGTGTCCAAAAGCGACAAGGAATAACACAGGAACAACAAATCACATAACGAGAAGTGCTCAATGAAACAGAGAACCACCTTCTTACTGAAGTCACTGGAATCAATTGATACAGACAACCTTATTCTCAATGAGGATCTAGTGAAAGTTCCTGCCACAGTATTCAGTTCCCGTCAGGACAGACTCACTGTTTCCAAGGATGAGCTTCCAGATAACGTATGTAACCATTCTTTTCTTAGATAACTGAGGATATAATACTAACATGGATTAGCTGAAAACCTTATTTGAGGATCTCTATATGTTCAGAGTGCAATGGTCTTCTGAGACAGCAAAGAGAAATAAGGCGTTCCAGAACTTTGGTCAAACTGGATTGAGTGTTCATATGATCCCAGGAACTGTGAACTACGAACCAATTTTGTGAGTTTCATCTGATCATTATGCCAGAAAACACACTAACATGCGCAAGTGATGACTTTGGATCATTCGTGAATCAATATTTTGGTGTGCCGTTCAACTCTTCTGTTGTCATATCAACAGCTACATCCGCCACTTTTAACGCGTTAACAGAGATCAAATCCTCAAAATTTCAGCGATTCCTTAATGTAATCGTTCCAAGATTAGACCGCATATCCTATGTTCAACATTTTGATATCATCTGGGAAACATCACAGTTAAAGATCACTTGGATTTCTCAGCCGTATGATTCCAAGATTGAGAAGAGTGATTTCCGTAAAGAAGTTGCTTTATTCCAAGCTCAAGACCTTTATGGGGATTTGGAACTCTCAGGAATCAGAACTGTCCTTGGTTATGACTATTCTCCACCTGAGAAAACGCTACTTATTGTGAAGCCAAGACATACAGAATTGGATGAACAGCTGCAATTTTCATTATCACAACCTGTGGGTCTTCATCCCGAGCTACAAATTAAAGGTTTCAGCGGTAAGAAACCTCATCCACAGTGTGATCTTTTCATCTATAACACACTTCCTAATGTGCTGTTCTTTGATAAATATCAGTACAACGAGAAAAGGATGAAACTGTTGAACTCATGGGGAGAAAATGATTTGGAGGCACCAGTGTGGAAAGTGGAAAAATTCGGAAGCGCTCAACTCTTTCATGTGTTGAATAACACTTATGATATCGATATCAAATTTCATTCAAGATACATTAAGCCGTCAGCTCCTAATAGCTTCAATCTCTTCATACCTGAAGTATTCTGGGCTTGTGAAGCAGAGACCTTCATGGAGGAATGGGCTAAGATCGAGGCAAACCCTTTCGAGACGTATAATTTGGGTTATGAATCATTCTTTGAACCATCTACAGTGTTCTATCACTACAAGAAGAACACGACAGATCTGAGATTCACCATTCCAACAGCTGATGCTGCTGATAATGCGAAGGTACAACTAATCACTTCTGCTGCTGCGCTCATTGGTTCGTGCTATTTGTTGTTCAAACTGTTTGCGTCATTTACGGCTCTTAACAAACCATCTACAAAGAAGACCAAATAAAGAGAAATCTGCATTTGAGATAAAGCCTTTCCTGTATTGCCATTATTTCTTACTCTTCTTATGTTTCTTAGCAATACGACGAAGAGCTCTTTGCTCGTTCTTCATAACACCATCAACCATTCTGTACTTACCCTTGACACCCTTTGGTCTACCACTGAGACCCTTATTACCACCCTTAGCAAAGACATATGTCACCTTTGGTTTTGTCTTTTGCTTCTTTGTCAATTTTCTCATCAATTTAGATATTTCATCAGCCTTATCCTTCTCAGACTTATCACTGTCTTCAGCAATCAAATCTGATTTCTTCTTCAACTTCTCAAGACGTGCAAGAGCTCTCATCTTCTTACGACCCTTTGCTTCAGCAACTTTCTTAATTGGTCTTGCGTTCAACTGTTTCATTTTCTCCTTGATGGCTAACGCAGCCTCTTTAGTTATAGGCTTGTTGATCTTGGAGTGTTTCTTCTCATCATCAATAAACCAATCTGGCAAACCGTCGGAATCACGGAAGGAGTATCTGTTGAAGCCGTCATCAACGAGATCATGCTTGGTTTTTTGACCTAAGGCCAATTGATGAGCCATGGTCATAGCCTGTGCAGTAGCGAGTTCCACTTCCTTTTGGTGGTTACGCAGGTTGACATCTTCATCTTCGGAATCGAGCATGTCGTCGTCTTCATCATCTTCACGAGTGACGTACTCGATTTTACCGCTTGCTTCATCATCAGAGGAGTCATCATAGTCATCGGAATCGAGGGACGCAGTTGTTGATAACCCGGATTGAGATGGTGTTGGTTCCTGTTCGACCTTGGAAGGTAATTGAGCCTCAACACCTTCAAAGATGGAGTTACTGAACAGCAAATCGGCTTTCTTACTGAGACCCTGCTTGCTCTCAGACTTGAGCTTAGCGATCAACTTGTTGATGCTTTCATCATCGTCGCTATCTAAATCAGATTCAGATTCTTCATCGTAGTCCTTTGCTTCAGCTTCACTCTCCTCATCACTACCCTTATCAGAGATACCATCCCACTTCTCATCGTCGTCATCACCTCTTGCCTGTTTAGCTCTAAACTTGGCATCTCTTTCAGATTTGCGCGTTTTATAAGCATCATACATGGCATCCAGCTGATCCTCTAATCCATCGAGTTCCTCTTCAGACTCAATCTCGGCATCCGAGGCAATATGGATATCATTATCATGAATCAGTTCACTCTCATCGAAAATCATACGTCTCTTACCCTTTGCCAAATCGTCCAATTGACCTGTCTTCTCAGCATGTTTCAAGTTAAAAAGAGATTCACGACCGATGCTACCAGCCTCAATACCGATATCAGTTGGCGTTATCATGTTCATTTGCATTCTGACGATTTCTTTTTGTTTCATCTCATTCTTTTTTCTCTTTTCCCTCTTCTGTTTTGCCAGCTGTCTTGCTCTGACTTCATCCAGCTCTTTATCTATCTGTGCCTCCTCATCCAGCTCTTCCACCTCAACTTCGATGGGTTTATCATCTTCGTCGAGTTTGAGCAGCTCTCTTGCAAGTTTTCTCCATCTCAAGATGTTTCTAAAATCCTTCTTACCCAAAACTTTCAAATCTTTTAAACATTCTAGCAATTCCGGTGTAGTCTTTCTCAGTTTCTTCACCGATTGCCAATCTGGGTCTTCAGGGTCAACCTCCAACATGTTTGTTTCACCAAGGATATCGATAGGAGCTTCTGATCTTATGAATTCCATCACTGGCACAGTCTTGTGTTGCAGCAAGTCACCTTCTTCATAACCTTCTCTTTTTCTTCTCTTCTTCTCTGGGTTAAACACCTTGGCTTCATTATTCTGTGGTCCATCCGCTAGTTCTTCAAACACCTCCTTTGGGTCAAGCAATCTTGGATCCAACTTTTTTGGCGCTTTGAAACCTTTACAGACGACAAAGATCTCCGCAGAGACGTTTCTGGAAGCCGGTGGTTTAGTGGCTTCCACTTTCTCAAACAGCTGCTGGAAGACCCACATCAACTTATTGTAATCTTTGGATCTGAAAACCTTGGTGACAAAGGTACCGCCTGCGACCAAGTTCTCCACTGCCAATTTCAAAGCCTGGAGGGTCAATTGAGACTGCGTGAAAGCATCCTGGACCCAACCCAAACCGACGTTCGGAGCACCATCGTGTAGCACAGTGTCAGCCTTCCAGGTCTTCATATAGCCTCTGAGCTTGGATCTACAATCCTCTGTGGTGATATCAGATTGGAAAGTAATACAGTTCGGTAACGGTTTGATAGGAACGATATCGACACCAATAATCAAAGAGTTCACGGGACACAAGTTAGAAGCAACTTGACACCACGAACCCGGCGCAGCACAGAGATCAATCACGACTTTGGACTTCTCGAGAAAATGGCCATACTTCTCGTTGATCTGAATGATCTTAAAAGAGGAACGGGCTCTATAACCCTAGCGATACTTGTTAGTATATAACATTCCAGCGGTCCCCCAGAATACCAGAGGACAAGAATCACAGGACTTACCTTCTCCTTAGCAAGGTAGTAGTAACGATCCAAACGACCTTTGGAGTTTTTCTTTTGTGTTTTACCCATCGTCACTAGCCTTCTGCTATTTGCTTTTGGAGATGAGAGGAAGTTTCAGCAGTGGGAAAATTTTAGGCGATGAGGTCTGTCTTAGTCATCGATTACGTAAACAGAAGTTCTCGAGGCGACCACACTGAAAGAAAGGGTACAAGGCGTATTCTAAAGGTAGCCTATACTGGTTATGATGGTTTGGCTTATAGATCGTTATGCTATTTTATAATTTATGATCTATTGCAGTTTACATTCTCTTTCAATGGCAAGAATGGGTGCATTTCTTGGCTCAGAGCGGGCCTGGGTCCCTGAACTCGTTTACAGGAACGACTCTTCTGACGGATGTTGGAAGTATTGGGAAGAACGGTGAAAGTGGTGGAATGAAACAATTGTTCGGTACGCAACCTTGACATTGAGTATTCAGCTAAACAGGCATTAAATACCACCGTAAACCACAAAAATGAACAACTGTCACTAGTATGCACCGCCCAGTGTGCTCTCAATATAGCCCAGCCGGTACGAGACACAAGACCTAAAAAGCCACCCGTATTGGGCGATCTGAAAGTTTGATGCCTCCTTCAACAACAACACTACTACCCAAAAGGCCTCACGAACAATCGCAATGGCTTTCCTCGGATACGAGTTCACGCCTACACCGGCAGCTGCGAAGCAGCCTGAGTCCTCGACCGCGTGTGGTATCAGAACCACCGATGTAAGTTTACCACCACATGGGGGTTGATGTTTACCCACACCCTCGAACACCAATTGGATACTAACAGCAACAGTACCCTGCCATCAAGAACGCGCCATTGCCAGCTGATGGTCCAGGTTCCAAGCACTTCTCCAATACAGTATTGCTTGCTTTGCTGTTGGCAATTCCATGGTACCTAAAGTACAAGTTGGGTGGTGGGCTCAAGACGTGGCTGTTCTTCATCATTGTGTGTGCCATTCCAATCCTTATGGCCTTCTGGACAGTTGCATCTACTTTTTCTCCAAGATTGAATGAAAAAGTACAATTTCCAGGTAAAGGTGTTGAACACTACTTGGAATTCCATGACGAGGAACTCAAGAAGAAGTACTCCGGTAACAACAAGATCCCAATGGAGACCTTCCACGAGCTATACTTTGCCAACAAGGTCTCTTTCAAAGGTGACTGTCTTGACATCCTGGAATACAGACATGACTGGGCGCAGTTCTCGTTTACCTTGTCCCTCTTCAAGTACTTCTTGCTCGGAATGATTCCAGAGGTTATCATGCATACCAGATCTCAAGATGAGGAACAGGTCCGTGACCACTATGACCGTGGTGATGACTTCTACACTTGGTTCCTGGGATCTAGAATGGTTTACACTTCTGGTGTCATCTCCGATATCACCAAGGAGGAATCCTTGGAACAACTGCAGGATAATAAACTCAAGATCGTTTGTGACAAAATTGATTTGAAACAAGGCGAGAAATTGTTGGACTTGGGTTGTGGTTGGGGTACTTTGGCCACCTACGCCTCTAAGGTCTATGGCGCATCTGTCACTGGTATCACTTTGGGTAGAAACCAGACCAAATGGGGTAATGAAAAGCTCAAGTTACAAGGTATCCCAGAGGAGCAGTCCAAGATCTTGTGCATGGATTACAGAGACACTCCCGTTCCAGAAGGCAAGTACAACAAAATCACCTGTTTAGAGATGGCTGAACACGTTGGTATTAGAAAATTCGGTTCTTTCTTGCATCAGGTCCACGAGATGCTTGATGATGATGGATTGTTCTTCTTGCAATATGCAGGTTTGAGAAAGTCATGGCAATATGAGGATTTGATTTGGGGTTTGTTTATGAACAAGTATATCTTCCCAGGTGCTGATGCTTCTACACCTTTAGATTTCGTTATCGGTAAGTTGGAAGCAAATGGTTTTGAAACTGTCTCTATTGATAACATCGGTGTTGATTACTCTGCTACTTTGTGGAGATGGTACAGAAACTGGATTGGTAACAAGGACAAGGTTGTTAACAAGTATGGTATCAGATGGTATAGAATCTGGGAGTACTTCCTTGCTTCGTCCACTATCATTTCTAGACAAGGTTCTGCCACTTGTTACCAAATTGTCTTGAGAAAGAACATCAACAGTTACCACAGAGTTGAGTACATTCCAAAGCAAAAGGGCTTGTTGGCTCCAATCGCTGAAGGTGTTGAGAACTGGTTTAAGTGAAAAAGGAGACTTAGCTCTCTTTCAATATTTTTAAATGGCATATACATTGGCAAATTAGTTTCGAAAGGATTAATCATACATTAGCTATACTTTAATGCGTAGTGATCTGCCGCTGATTATGCAGTTGTGCATTACGGTGTACTGGACTCTTTGGCCTTATACTCTCGATATCTTGGTCCTGTGGCACGTTCAACCCAATATTTAAGATCTCATTCTTATAGCGACTTGGCTCGAAATTGTCCAAAAGGATATCAGGACTCATGATGACCCATCCACGTCTTGGACGCACAGGATGGTTGAATCCAGATCTTGCAGGGATGATATGTAGTCTCCGTGTAGCTGAGCTGAAATACTCTGCAACTTTATAGATATGGTTTGGAACAACTTGATTAGGGTTCTCCTCTTCATTCTCTATCTTGAGATCCGTATCAACGTTACAATGAATCAAATGGCCATCCGTCGATCTTCTCACAGTACCAGTTATACACATCCAACAGTGCCATTGAATACTCTCAAACATGGCATTCTCATCTCTAGAAATGTTAGTTGGGTAGTAGGGAGAGTCCTTCTTCACAGGCACAAATACTAACTCCTCAGATCTTCTAAACTTCTTTGCCCATCCATCTGTATTCAAGAGTTTTGTGAGTTCATTGATCTGTTGAGCAGACGCCCAAATGAAGAGGAAGCCCGGTCGGGAACATAGACGCTCAAGAGGGATTTGTGTTAGCAATGGGTATATGAACTGGTTCTCTGTGAGTCCTCCAATCATTATCACGTCAAATGTGAGCTTATCCTTGACAATCCATCTGTTTAGCGTTGGAACAATGTTCTCAATATCAACACGTGCACCATAGGGAGCAGAGCTGTATTTCTCAGTTTGATTCTCTTTAAGGTGGAAGAGTCTCTGTAGCTTTGGATAGCCTTCAACAGGATTCTTCACGTTACGCACAAAGTTCACTGGGAGCTCACCGGTGTGAATATAGTTTGATGTGTAGTCGTTGTCTTTGAATCTCTTTGGGTTCTGCTTGATATTCTGAATCTTCAGAACTCTTTCTTCTGCCGTGCCTGGTCCCCAAACTGCAGGCGGTCTTTTCATCTCATTCACAGCGGTTAGAGATCTGTGGATCTGAGGCGAATCCATCGTGATAGGAGAGCTTGTTGTCACTTCGTTCCAAATATTCAAAGGAACCACGGCTCTAGAGGAGTTGGTCTGGTTGGATATTTCATTGGGGAGGACTTGTTGTTGGTAATGGTAATGTCTTTGATTGTTATTTGACCTCCTGTTACCATTCGGGTTGTTCCAGGAACTCTGCTTCTTCTGTGCCATGATGATATGTATGTATGACTTATTGAAAGACTAGCCAACGAAAGTGGGCTCAAGGGATGATTTTATATGTCTGTCGGCTATCACAGACCAAAGGACAATGGTAAATATGAAACAGCTCAGATCAAACTTGGTAGACGCGCCAGCTGTTTCGTCTGTTTCATGTTCGGCCAGGGCACTGACACGCAAAGTTTGGCAGAGCGGATCTGACACAAAAACAGCAAGATGTTTCACCAACGCCCCAAGCTCAAGCTTTGCTTGAAGGAAATTTACTACTTCAAGTGAAAGAAATGGATCCCTTCCATGTCTCATACATTATGAATGATAAGAAAGCGCTTCTGGTGAGCGTTGGTACCTTTGGTGCAGATTTTTGGCCAAGTTCGGGACACATTAAAGAGAAGTACCTCGCCTTTAGAGAGAAGAAACGTAACTCGGATAAGCCCAATGACGATGCTTTCGACAGTCAATTGGCACACCTAACTAAGATATTTGTGGATTTCTACTCAAACGTTAGAAGATACCTTCTGGAAACATTCCCCTTGAGTTCAGAACTAACAGACCTATTAAGAGGACTTGTCAACTTTCTGTTGATTTTAAAGAGACATTCCATGAGATCTACAAGCTGTTGGCGAGAGACGAGATTAAGATATTTGCATTATTCCAGCACGATGTACTTCTTCTTCTTGCTCGACTAGATATCTCGCTTCTCCCGAGATCTTCGACTTCAGATTTTATCGGTGTTTTTGACCTCCTTCTCTCTGAGATCACCAAAAGATTCGACGATTACTCAGATGAGTTTCAATCGGTTATCAAAAGGACAAGTAAAATCATGGGCGTTTTCTTGCTCAGCTGCCTCAACTTTAAACTGCTATCCACTGACAAAATCTCTCAGATCTCGTCTTTTGTGCTCAAGTTGACGCAGTATTACCTCACATTGACCGAATTAATAGATGAGTGGTTCACAAATTCCTTGAAAGATCCTGATATAATGTACTTGGTACATTGCAAACGTTTAGAGCCAACGTGCTTCCCGATTTATGAGCTTGCCAAAGAGTTCCTATTCATGGATGATGGACTTGCCAAATTTGCCAAAGATACACTTCTTCATGTGATGTTGATCAGCGAATCTTCAGCACCATTGGAAGAGTGGATTATTCAAAGTGATTTCCCTGACTTGATCCCCACCGGTCTCCTCTTGAATTTTAACCAGGTCTGTTATAGCGACAACTCTCTTGTCTTTAAGGCTGAAAATGAGAATGAATCCTTGCTGCAATACGATGACTATATCTCCTTTGTCCTGAGTATATTGTCATTTTCGACGCATCACTCGGTACGTATTCTCTTCTTGAGGTCCCTCAATACCAAGTTCTTCAGCCCATTGATTGAATTCTACAATTCCAAGAGTGTTTATTACTTCAATGTTTTGTTCCTACTTACTCATACACTTGAAAAAATTATTGTATCTGATGATACATACAAATATGGAAATTCATTGATCCTCCAAAGCTTTACTGAGCAATACCTCAATCCTTCAAATTATCAATCTACTTTTGTGCTTGATCTCTTTACCAAGGCACTACTGGATCATTTGAATGAACCGGAAATCGTCATTTCACTATTGAGGATCATTGGAGTATTCGCCAGAGCAGATTCATCGAAAATTTTAACTGCTACGATGTTTCAAGAGACCCATGGAGAATCATTGTTTGACTCTCCCTCTCTGATAATGCCACTTGCATCCATGGTCAGTCAAATCCACAACGACGACCCCATACAGAAGGCTAATACGTTCATGAGTATGAACAACTCAATAAAAAGACTTCGCAAAACATTGCACGGCAAAACTGATAAAATGAGATTATTGGATTTTGTGGATGATAGTGCAATATATACTGTCCTATGTCTTCAACTCTATGACTTCTTCTACAATGATATACTCACCAACGAAACGTTGATCAACACCCTCATGGAAATTGTTCATTCGAACAGTGGCTATCATCATGGTTTATTCTTAAGCCAGCTGTACGAGAGTCTTTTGGAAGAAATCTTTAAGCATCTCTGGAGCTCATACCAGGACTATAGCAAACAAGTGACACTTGGGAAGAAAGTGATCCGCATGGTGAAGCCCAAACAACAGTTGGTGGATCATATCAAGCTATTGGGTCCCATGGCTGTTCTGAAGATTACTGATAGCGATAGCAGAAGTAAGAGTGTTGCACTGAATGAGTTCCTGACCATCAACCTTTCAATCTTCAAGGCGTTCGTCATTGAACTATACAGTGCTTATCAAGCTATCTTCTTGGTACATAATGTCGTACACAAGAATGTTCATGAGTTCTAGTTTCTATTGCGAATATTGTGATATGGATATTTCTGTAGGGACAATTCAAGCAGATTTAGGGCCCAGAACCATAATTCATCTTTCGTTCTGTCAAAGAAGGAAGTGCCAAAACCTGTCAAAAGCGACAGGAACACGGCAGATGCAAACAGCGAATTGAGGTCCTACTTAGAACAAGGTCAATTTGCCTTGTCACTCAGAAAATCACGAACTCTCAATTGGAAAGAGTTTGCCATCGACGATCGATTGACTAACCATTGAGACTTTGAGTTCTCTGGGTAAGGAAGCTTCTTTTAGTGTTGTGAAAAGTTCTGCCAATCCCATCACTCGTCTATTTTAAGAATTTGCGCTTATTTGAGAATTACCGCTTTGGTCCAGTTGTGCAAAAAACAAGGGGGCGAAAACCTCAAAAGTGGACGACAAGGCCGAAATCACTAGAAAGAAGATCATTTGAGAAAGTAAATGAAGAGATATAGATTTCAGACTTCTTCACCATTTATACTGAATAGCTATCTGAAACATTCAGAATTTTCAACTACAAGTGTCTATTTAGAAGTTCCTCTATGGTGGATAATTTTGCTGAGCAGTGTTGTTGTTGCCACCCTCATGGGCTGCTTCCCCCTAGCAACCAGTGCTGCGCGTACCGCATAAAAGTGATCAAGAGCGCAGTTACCCTACCACGTTGCCGTGGTTGCTCGAACCTTTTGGCCAATCAGAACAGCGGACCACCCTTGTGCCGTTCGATTTTGAAAAATTCTTTTAAACCTCAAATTTTTGCTTTTCTTTCAGAACTCTCACAATTTTCAGAAAATCACAGTTACGCCTTTTCGCGCAAAAAGGGATTTCTTCGGGCAAACTTCAAGCAAAGAACATTGTTGAATTTGCCGCCGCTTGCACTATAAGAACCACACTATAAGAGCAGAACACAGTATTTCGAGCTATTGATAATCCGCTTTTCGGGTTATTGTTTATTCTTACTTTACTGATTTCTATCTGTCGCTGACGCCTTCACTGCGCTGCTCAGCTGTTTTACGTGTCCTTTTCGCCACCCTTTCCTTCCTGCGCAAATTTGCTTTTTCGCAGGAGTTTCCTAATTGGAGTTTTTGCAATATTTGGTTGGAACCACAATGGCATCTCTGACTTTTGATGTGAATTCGCTAAAGCGCAGCAAATCTGTGAGTGCTGGAAAAGAAGCTGGTGTGTCCTTCAACTCCAATAAGAGATTGTGCCTTGCGCCTTCTTGGACCAGACGTAACTCTGCCACCCTTGCTGCCTGTTATACCAGCTCTGATGAAAGTGATGATGACTCAGATTGTGAAGCTGGTTACATGAACAATCAGAGAAGAGCCAGACAGAGAGCCACCTCAATGAGAAGGCTATCTATGGGACTTACAGACAATATGCTCAATACTGCTGTCTCTCAATACAGTGATGTTGATAATGAAGAAGAAGAGGAGAAGACGCAAGAGGAGCGTGTCAGTGCGATCGTTCCAGAGAAGGAGAGTTGGAGGGCCCATCGTGAATCATTAGCTGGTCTTTCATCTGGTTCCAAGAGTAAGATCAAGAGGAGCGTGGATTGTGACAAGGTTGCGAGAAATCGCTGTTTTGAGTACTTGGTGAGCGCTATTGATGAAGCATGGGCGCGTTATTGTGATGCTACATCTTATGCGGAGGATGAGGTTTACAACGGTGAGATTTGCTACCAACCAGCTACACCAGCTTCTGTTGGCACTTCTGATGTTGAAGATGATGATGATGATGATGGTTACAAGTCTGCTTCTACCAACATCACTGATTATGATTCGGACTTTGAGGTCAAGAGAGTTTCAGGTCAACCAGGAAGTGTCAAACTTCAACATTTGAAAGATCGCTTGTTGAAGGCCAAGTATTACCTTCAGGACTACCTTGAGTCAAACGACTTGGACGAGGCCACTGCCTTTTGGAAACGTTGGGATTTGATCAAGTATGCTACCATTGAACTTGTTGAAGACGATGATGACGACGATGTTATTGAGTCTACCATTGAAGATTTGGAACGGGGCCGCTTGATTGGCTCTTACTAATTCTCAGATGAATGGTTTCGCTGACTTCTACAATGGATGAGAGAACATGCCATCTCCTATGACTCCGATACCACTTCGTGACACAGATTAGATGTCATGAGCACGCAGGAGATGGACTTTTAAAATGGATCTCGTTTTGTACATTACTATACTACTGCCGCTACTTTTGTTTGTTTGTTTTATCAGGTTTAGGGTGTTTTAGGTTGTTTTGAGTTTGAGTATTTTTGCATTATATAAAGAAATTATTTCACTTTCTTGTGAGGGGTTCTTCACCCATGGGTACTGGTATACACATATGAGGATACATAAAAGAGAACAGACACAATTCATTTCAAAATGATTGTTTTTGTAGTTGAGATGCAACTAATTGGTCTGATATTCGTCTGCCAATTCTTGCGGGCAATTAAGAAGACCCATTTTTTCTCTTAGGTGAAAATTTCGAACTTTCTTCCTCTTTAAGCACATTAGATTATCAACCAGATCGTCAGCGTTTACAGCTAATACACGATTTTTCCGTGTTCTGAGCTGTAGATATGCTACCAACACAGTGAAGTATGGTGATCTTACCATAACTCATGCCAACAAAGGTGTGAACCACCGCATGTCTTAAGTCAAACGACTAGCTCTCTATTTGGGGCCATACGTCGTTTTGATGTGTCTTTATGCGAAGATTGAAAACTTCATTCCCCTGGTCAGATCCTGTCTTCCTTTTGGGGAGTAGCATGGTGTCTTCTCTACCGCTTGTCTGACGTTTTGTTAGACCTTGGTGATTTATAGAGGCTATGTTGTGTCTGATCCTGAGATGCTTCTCCCGTCAAAGTTTAGGGCTACTCTGCGACTGCGTTCTGCATTTCGCTATATGGTGGATCACAATGAACTTTGACATTATGCGAGAGCTTCTCTTTGTGATTCTAATGTCCTAGAGGCATATCATGGGTAGGACTCACAATAGTGGGTTAAGTGACAATGCCAGCAGAACTACTCTGACTGATCATATTAGTAGATGTATTTACTCTGATCGAAGACCCAGCAGTTTAACTGGCGTATGGCCTACGACGAAAAATTGAGCGGAAGGTTGTCATAAAGGGATAACTAGAAATTGTACATCTTTAGGTTCACTCATCATCTACCGCTCCATCACCAAATCTTGATCATCTCAGACGGAACCGTAGTTAGGACCACCCTGTGCTCCTGGATAGGTAATTCCTTGGTAAGAGGAGCTCTCATCGTAAGGGTACTGAGAGATGATATAGAGGGCATGGATCAAACCTGGGAAGAAACCAAGGAGGAATAGTAAAATGTTGATCCAGACTTGGAATGGCGGTTAGTAAATCTCCAAATATGTCAAACACTGAAACAAGGCGTCAGTTGTTCAGTACTCACAATCAGCAGAAAGACCACGTTTGATAAATACAGTAACAGGTGGAAGGAAGAAGGCAATAAACACTAGAAACCAGTCTTTAGCGTGCATTTTAAATGGAATGCTTGTAACTAAAGTACGTGTGCGGGAGAAGAAGGCACAAAGAAAAATTGTAGAAACCTGATGATTGCTTGTAAAGATAAGTACATGATGCAACTCGTGCTGCCCCTACTAAAAGACGGAGAACGCCGCAAAAAAAGGTCGTGCCCGGATTCGAACCGGGGTTAGTTGAATCAGAATCAACAGTGATAACCACTACACTACACAACCATCTTCAATTCGAAAAAAGTAATTAGTCAACTCTATTGTATTGAGTCCTGAAATCTGAAATCCGGTCAATTTTGATATCTCTTTGAAAGGTGTCAAAAAGCTAATAAGTTTCCATCGGTGGTCATGCTCACAGATTCTAGAGGCGACTGAAAACGTTCCCATTGTAAAAGGTTTTATCATCTCCATTTTCCAAATGAAGCTTTAAGAACTAAGTGTATCTCCCGGTCTCATTTGAGTAGCATCCCATTCTGCACAGCGGCTATACCATGGCAGTGGGACCTAAGATTTAGAGAGACATTGAAGATGCAGATCACTGAGGGGCTCAATGTCAAGTTTGAAAAGGCAATTAATTCCTCTGATTGATACCCTCTGGTTTGTTACCATAACTTGGTAAGTTGTTCACTTGTTTTCAGGTTCCTGGAATTCGCAAATCATTGTGTCTCCTCTAAAGAATCCTATTATTCTTTAGAATGCGACCCATGAAGGATGAAAATAGTAGACAGTGAATACATGTACAGTAAGCCAACCATTTTCGAAGATACAGCCAAGTTTCGGATCATGATTCTATGGATCTCTATCGATAATGCTTTGGGGTACCAGTTTGGGCACAGGAGTGGTTTGAAGAGCAAGATGAAGGTAACCAATCTTTGGGCATACAATTCTCAATAAGTATTCACCTTTCAGTCAAAGATGAATATGATTTCCAGAGTAAGACGAAGTAGCTTGCAATTGGTGCTTTCGCGCAGACAGTGGAGTAAGTGGTTTTTTGGAAGAGTAACCAATTTACAGTGATGGTTCATCTGCCTGTTCAAACAACTTAAACTATAGGATACAGCTGTAATAAGGTCCAGTCATTCAGAAGCTAAAAAAGGATATAGCATTATAGGTTTTCCCCTTACGAATTACCACGGTTGTTTCCTGATGATCTGCCGATGTTGGAGATCTGTGATTTTGGCCAATTGGATTAATGGGTTCGCTGCACTAGCATAACAAAAAGTCGAAAGACACCTTAATCCCGTAAAGACCTGTGACCTAAAGCTATAATGGATCTAGAGGTTCCTTTTCGTGACCTTTCATGCAGTAGAAGCTTCAAAGGTTTAAAAAGCTGTTCGCGTTTCGTGTTGCGTATTTCGTGTCCCCCCCCCCTTTGTTACACGCAAAATTTCAACAGGCTTATCTGGAGTATCCAGATTGCGTGTATGCAACCAATTTATTACGAGTCATAGCAACCCATTGGCATAGAGTTGGCGCGCCAAGGGCAGCAATTCAACACAGCAGTCATTCTTCTATTGTGCTTTGTAAAACTGCTGATTTCTCTCGCTACTTAGTTAATTCATAAACATGAACATGACATCAGAAGATGGTCTGGTGGCATCTGTCGTTTCAAAGAGATCGCACTAGAGATAGACATTTTCTTCCTCTGTAAATTTTAGAAATTGAATCATCTAGCCTCGTATGAAAGCTCATCTATCGTACATCTACATATTCCTTCATATTGAATTGATATATTCGAATCCGACATCAATATACCTAAGATAGACTAAGTCATGTAGTTGCAGACTTGGCCCAGCCCGCCTACGGGACTGGCAGCCCCCTTGATTACCGAAAGCGCGTTCATGGCTTTCCAAATTGGGTTGCTCGTATGTTCTGGACCGGGCGGGGTCTAGCACTGACAGATTTTATGAATCGGCCACGAATGTCAAACCAGTAAGGGTTCGCTGCTTTGGCTGTCTCCTGACTAGTTGGGGATATCTGTATGCTGGGAGCCTTTTGTGATATTAAACCGTATGAGAAGTCTGAAATGATAAAAAAGGAATATATCCCAGACAGCTTTATGATGGTCGCTTCAAATCTATAATGGAGTGTCTCATAAGGCTGTGTCTAGTGTCTAGTGACGAAATATTTGATAAAACTACCATGCTCTAGGTGAATTAAGGTGGGCATATCCGATCGTGTATTGTCAATGCTTTTGTTGAGTATATAAAGCTGGTGAGGGGCTCATGGCGCATCTTTTTATAATTCCAAGCCAACTTCAAATTCCATGTATTTTATAATGGCGCACATTCTTGGTATGGAGTGAAAGAATCGAGCAATTCTTCTCTAGATATGAACATAAGCACGAAAATTCTGAACAGTATAGAAGCATACAATTAGACTAATTTTCCGACCATATAATAACTTCTGCCTTTCTTTATGGCAAGTCCATTAAGCCTACTGAGCCTATTAAGTTCAACGTTATCCTCATCGTGAAATTTTGGCTAGTCCCTTCGGTCCCCATCTTGCAGCATTTTTACTTCCGAATTGGGTAATGCTGACTCCTAATCAGTGGCGCGCCCGCAACGCAAATTTTTCTCGTGCATCACACTGCCCCATGTCTCTGAGCCGAGAAACATATAAAAGGACGGGTATCGCCCTCAATTTCATTTTCTTTCCAGTTTATTTTCCTTCCGTATCCACATAGAACTATACACAATGCAATTCAAGACTGTCGTTGCTGCTCTCGCTTCCGTTGCTGCTGTCCAAGCTGCTAACTCTTCCAACAAGTCCAACGGTACCTCCGTCTCCACTGGTGCTGCTGCTTCCAACGCCATGGGTGCTGGTGTCTTCGGTGCTGCTGTTGCCGCCGGTGTTGCTTTCCTTTTCTAAGTTGATTGAAAACACAACAAAAAGAACTCTTTCCTATCAGACTAAGTGTCTTAATATTGTTATAATACAAAACATTTTTGGCTGCTAATTTTTTTCTATCTGTCTTTTCTATTCGGTGTTTTTTTGTTCATATCAACGGTGTTTCATGGGCTATTCTTTCCATAATACAAATAAAGGGAAGTTTATATTCATTATTGACAGACTGTAGCTTCGGCCCCCATTGATTTCCCCTTTTAACGATTTATGGTGAATTGCTAATCTCTTAAGTCTTATCATACCACCATTATGGAGAGGGCTTTGACGGGTAAATAGGATTGGATCTGAGTTGACGAAATTGCTCAGAATGGTGGATTCGCTAACATATGCATAACTATTAGATGTCCTGGCGTCTATTTCTCTACACTCTTCCTCTCTGATTGCTACCTTTATGTCTCTCGCTACGAACCGTATTCAAGGTGTCTAACAGAGTTTCTTTTTGGCAGGGCCAACCAGATAAAAAGAAAAATTATCTGGAACTTTCGGTTGCCAAAAATAACCAATGTTCTAGCCCAAAACATTTCCTTTCATCGGCCGGGTAACTTTTCTGTTGGTTGGCGGAACATGGGTTGTTTTGTAAGTTCTCCCAGCTAGTCGTCTAGCTCACTTGCTCTCAAGTCTATGGTTCTCGAAAGTTGCGTAGATCTACTAGTGATATTTGTAATAGTCCCCGTAAGATAATCCACCGAATATTTGTGGAATATATGTGACAGGCATTTGGCTCTTTCGTCCTCCTCGTTGCTTCCATATCTTTGCCTACCGACCACGAATAATAAAGTCTGGTCAATACCAGGCAACAGCAAGGTTAAAAAACATCAACAGTGGCTATCATGTGAGTTATAAACCTCATTGGCTTCTCTCCTTACAGATTGAACCGAAATATTGTACTGTTTAGAGTCATCCTGCTGGCCTATTATGTTTTACGGAAGAAAGTGACACAAACAATCTGATGCACAGTGTGATATCGAAACCATGAAAAGTCAGAACGCTTGAAAGCGTCTTAAATGTCTATAGCTTAGATGAGATCAACTAAAAATAAAAGGTATGAGTAATCGCATCTTCTAGAGACGTCATGGAAGGGTGACATCCTCCTGTGAAACATGAATGATGTCCGGCTGACAGAGGGGTGGTACCTGACATACACAATCAGAAGAGCTCCTGAGCAAGCATTCTGGCCATACTTTAACGATCCAGAGAAGAAGCGACTTTACTGACAGCAGATACCTTCTACCTGTTCCTTGTACTCGAACATTTCAGTTATATTTGACCCCGTTCATTGTAAGAATAGTTGAACTAATCTCCTGAAATCACAGGTCTCAGGCTCTAGAACCTGCGAATCTCTTGCATAAACGTTATGCGGTGAATCAAAGCTACTGAAAAAAAAACTGTCATTTATGAATCAAGAAGGCTCAAAATAGCATTTTGGAAACTTAGCTTTCTTTGACATTACTCCAAACTCAGCTTGGAAGCTACGAATCAGATCGCTGCTCAGCTAGAGTTCTGAAGTAGGTTTAAAGAAGAGATTGGTTGCAGTTCCCAGAAGTTCCTGCAGATCAAAAGGAGAATAGACGGTACCCAAAAATGGGCCAAATCACAAGCATACCAGAAGTACGGCAAAGGCATCCTGTCTTTCTGGGAAATGGTATTGGTTTCAACATGATCACAATACAGTCCATTTATAAGGACGTTGAGAAGAAGATGATACGATGTGGTGAAGATGATGAGTTGATAGTTGAATCAACGCCACTAGCAAAGTTTACGCAGAATGCAAGCCCGCGCGAGTTTCCTTTCTTATTGAACTACAGGAATACTGAAGAAGTTCATATTGAGCTGTCAATACATTCACGGAATAATGACCTTGGGGATGTTGATGAAGACGTGATACTGAAGGTGTCAAACGACCAACACGAGGTTGTTCTGGAGAAGCCTATCGAGTGGAGCATACACAAATCTAATTCTCTGAGTGATTTGGGTAATGAGTTGGTTGACATGGAGAATGATAAAAGAACTCTCAAAGTGTATTTTGATCTCCATGACTTGAAAATTGAAGGAAAATGCTACATTTCATTGCTCCAATTCTCACAAGAGCTGTTTTCAACTTCTGCCTTTCTCGAACAAGATGAACAATACATTGAGACTGAAATTTCACACAGCAAGGAAGATGGTCCACTCGCTATGCCTACTGATGGTCCAAAATTTAGGAGATGTCTCTCTGAGCTAGAACACAACCTATCAAATTTGAAGTCATATTTGAAGTTCTTGATAAAGAAATCACAAGCTCTCGATGAGGCAACAAGAAACATTGCTCTTGTCCGATCAAGCCTGTCCTCTCAACTCTTCAATCTTTCGCAATTCGGTGCTGCTGTTGGTAATGACCTCATCACAGATTTGGTCAATGAAATCATATTACGCTTCACTGAACAATCAACAAGGGACATACAGGAGTCAAACAAGATTGCTAAGAGTATCACAATGCCTCTGATTACTATCTATAACTCCGATTTAGGGAGCCTATCGTCTAAGCAGAGACATTTCCATGACCTGGCTTCACAATTCTACTCATCTTCAGAGGATTCCAATGAAGAGGAAACCAACCAAAGATATCACGATTTTGAACTCACCCGCTTTGACTACTTTCAATACCTCAATGAGTTTACGACCGGGTACGCGATTCGCAAGTTGTTGTTCTCTCTGTGTGCGTACTTACAGGGTGACATGATCACGTCCGCGACTTCCCTCAACACAAATCTTTCTAGGGCAACATTCCTCTACAAAAACCATGGGCAATACCGAAGTCAGCAGCAGGAACTGCGTAATGCCCTTGCGCTTCATCTAATAGAAACATCGCCATCTCTTCCAAGTGCCATTAATAGACAACAGAAGAACCGAGTTTCATTCCACGCGTATAGAGACCCCAAATCATCAATGACAACGGAGCGTACAGATAAAGAATTATCCAAGTCTGGTGTATTTTATACCCTGGGAGGCCGTGGTAAAAGCGGATGGCATAAGCAACTCATATCACTGAGTGATAACTTGCTATCTGAGTATGTGGACTATAAAAACCCACATAAGCTAAGGAATGCACCGATAGATATCACATTTGCATGCATTAAGAACCTCGACACATTGAAAGACCGCCGTTATTGCATAGAGATCATCACTCCGCGAAATGTTAAGAGGCTGTTCCAACTGAATAGTGAAGCTGAACGTGATAGCTGGGTTCAAGCACTGATCAAGGGCGCTGGCTTGAAAGCTGATGATAACCAGTACAACCAACAATTAGACGTGCCGAAGAAATCTACAAATACAATGTCACATCTACCCAATGCCAACATTGTGAGTCTTGAGATCACTGATGATGTTCCATCTTCTCCACTGGTGCTTGTCCAAGACGTGGATGCATCGAATAGGGTGTGCTGTGATTGTGGTGGCACTACAGGTGTGGAATGGATATCTTTGAACCTATTGGTCGTTGTATGTATTGCTTGCTCAGGGGTTCATCGATCTATGGGATCTCATATATCTAAGATCAGATCATTGACTTTGGATGATAAAGTGTTTGCCACAAAGGAGATGAACGAGTTGTTATATCACGTCTCTAACAAGTTTGTTAACGCCTACTTGGAGGACGGAACGAAGATCAAACCTGACAGTTCAGATGAAGATAGAAGAACTTACATTACTGATAAATATGTAAAAAAGCTCTTCTTAAGGGCTGAACCATCTTTTAATGCTAATGATTCCCTCATCAAGGCGGTTCATTCTGCTAATGTTCCTCTTGTTCAAAAGGCTCTAGCATATGGTGCTAATACTTCAATGATTGTGATCAAGGATGTTCGTGGTGAAAAGAAAGAAGTCACACTCTTTGAATATTCATTGACTCACTGTCATGGAACCCCTGCTGAACCGATATTTGATGTTTCCCAGCTCTTGGTGTTGAACGGTACACCAACAGGCGATGATGTTACCCCCGTATTAGAGCTTAACAAGGATCAGAAGTTGTTCTGGGCCTCCAAGATCCCCCCAAGGCCATCTAAACCTGAATTTACAGCTCAAGATGTGGAAGAGAAACCGCGCAAACAGTCTCATACTGGTAAACTAATCATGAGATCGCAATCGATGTTGGGGAAAAGGGACGCGAAATACAAAACCCCAGATGCCAAGACAAAGAGAACAAGTCGTTTCAAGATGTTGCTCAAATCAAATCACTAAGCTGTTCTCCCCTTGTGACCCACATTTGGTTTTGTGGTTTCCATGGTGATCGATAGTTTTGTGTTTAATGTTCAATCTTTTGTGGCTGATAATCTTACCTCAAATCTTTTTGAAAGGTTGAGGATCCTCAACTATACAATACCACAAGCATTTATTTCCGCCATTTGCTGTGCTTGTTTGATCTTTTTGCATTTCAGTGCTTACATTATCCCCCTTGTGTGTTTTTCTTTAACATTTTGCTTCCATAGCGTGCGTTTGCTACCGGAGGATGATGGATTCAGCTAGTACAGACCCTTCACAGTTATATTCTATACAAGAGTGCATTGGACGTGGGAACTTTGGTGATGTCTACCGTGCCGTCGAAAGGGCCACTTCGCAAACCGTGGCTATTAAAGTTGTGAACCTTGAGCAAACTGATGATGAGATAAATGTCCTTGTGCAGGAGATTTCTTTTTTGTCTCAAATGAGATCCAAGTACATCACGCAGTACTACCATACCTTTGTAAGTGATGTGAGCATGTGGATCGTCATGGAGTACTGTGGTGGTGGCTCGTGTGCTGATCTATTAAAGTGCCATAAGCAGTTAAGTGAAGAGGTGACTAGTTTTATCATTAGAGAGACATTGAAAGGATTAGAGTACTTGCATCAACAGAAGAAGGTTCACCGTGATATAAAGGCTGCCAACATTCTCTTGACGGAAAATGGTGATGTTAAGCTTGCAGATTTTGGTGTCTCTGGCCAAATCACACTGACTCATGTTCGTAAGGACACTTTTGTCGGAACTCCCTTTTGGATGGCACCTGAGATTATCACTCGCAAATCAGGTTATGATGAGAAGGTAGACATCTGGTCTTTGGGTATCACAACTATCGAGTTGATCACAGGTGCTCCACCTTATGCTGAACTTGAACCTATGAAAGTTTTGTTCCAAATTCCAAAAAATCCTTCACCAGTGTTAAGTGGTTCAAATCATAGTGAATACCTCAAAGAGTTTGTCAAGTTTTGTCTACTCAAGAATCCAAAGAATAGACCGTGTGCCTCTGTATTGTTGAAGACCAAATTTATAAGAATGTGGCGCAGAAGTTTCCCATTGGTACCTTTAATTCGTACTAAGAATGAATGGATGGCCGAGAATAGACCACGGATGAAGAGGCCTCGCTATAATTTGAGCAACAAGCTTTATACACAGAGTCTGGCCAGTTTGAAATGGAATTTCACTCAGAGAGATGGCAATTCCCCAATTGGGTATACTGACGATGCCGGAGATCTCTACAAGTATTTGACTCCTGATGAGACATCTAATGAACATTCACCTGAGACTGATGTGAGCCCAATCATAAACTCCACCGAAACCGATATGACCTCACCTGATTTTCAAGATTGTGCAATGGAAGAAGATGGCGGGAATGATTCTGTTATTCAAAGATCTGAGCTTCCGGAAAGCTCGCAGATGTTTGAGATGGATCAAGCTGTCATCGACACAAGTGGATTGGAAATTACAATCCCTGAGGTGTGTCCAGTGAAACCAGCAGTCACCGTTCAACACGACATGGTACCCTCTGCGGTATGTTCTACCGTCATGTCTCCAGCGAATGTTGTTCGAGAGAATCCTGTGGACTATTTGAATAAGGTCATGATCCATTGCTTCAAGAGGGTACATCATAGAGCAAGGACTCCAGATACCAAACTCGCCGTTTCATCGTTACTGAAGATGTTGGTCAGCACCGAAAGGGTTCAACCAGGATTGGCTGAACTGTTGTGCGAGGAAATTTGGTTGCGGATGTCACAACTTAGAAGAGAGTGATCAGATGTTATATTAATGTATTAATTGTCTCTATGAATGGCTGTAGTATTCGTGTAGCTTTTGTGAAGCTTGCTGGGAGAGGTGCGCATGCCTGCACACACTGACGCTCAAAACAGGGAAGACACAAGCCTAGACATAACTGACGAGAAAAGAAAAAGATCACTACAATTAGACGACTAAGAATCAAAGCATATGATACAACAATTGGTACAAAAAAGAGAGATGAACAAAAAAATCCTCGTAGCAAGACCCTTTGAGGGAGAACATAAAACAAGATAACAGGGGGCCACTTCTATGAGCTAATCACAGTAGTTTTGAAGCTCCAATCACAATAGATCTACTCGTGTTGTTGAGCTTGGTAGCTAGCCTTTTCTTGCTCGTATCTCTTTTTGTCAGCCTCAGCCTTAGCCTCATATGGGGACTTCTCATCAGCAGTCAAAGCTTTCCACTTTTCACCGAGAAGCTTACCGACACCACCGAAGGAGATACCAGGGTTCTCAGCACGAACAATGTCTCTGTTCTCGTTAGCGAAGAACATGTAGGCAGAAAGGGAACGCTTTGGGGCGTTTGGATCTGTAGACGCGTGTTAGTATGAGGTTAAAAAAAAGGAGATCTACCAAACATCCCATTCGAAAACAGGAATATGATTGAAAACATGCTATCCACTCACCTTTCTTCTTTCTCTGAGCTTTTGGCTTTCTTTGGGCACCGGACATTGCTTTCTGTAGTTTTAGTGTTAGTAAGTTGTTGTTATTGTCAGGAAGACGGGAAGAAGCCCACAGTTTTTCTAAGGCCCACCGCGCAGTGTAAACAAACAACAAACCCACCGCGTCGTCCGGGCAACCCCGATTGCGAGAACTTCGCGAATTCCCATAAAGAAAAACATCAACAACCCGCCCAACGGCCTGGGCCCCACACACAGCAAAAGCCAGAGAGGGAAGGAGTCAGCAGATGGGAACCAATTAGTTCAGGGGGGCGTTGAAGGACAAACGTGTCAAAATAAAAGGGAAGCCCAATGTCAATATGTCGATATGACTTGACCTGAAGATTCCCAGTGTCATGAACATTCGCGCTGTGCGCGCCAGATACTCCCACCGCCGTCATAACCAATGTTATGCCAATTGGTAATACACAGACAACCCCATAAACAAGAAGCCCTCAAGGGGGTTGTAAAAATCTCAGTTTATTGGCCCCCCATATCAATTCCATTTCCCTTTCCTTTCTAAGCGTTGTTTTGCGGGCCGCGCTGTTGTTGTTGTTCGCGACTGTGTCTCTGCCGCCCCATTCTCAGTACTCACATACAATTTCCTTAACTATGGGCTTCACTACGTGGAAGGTGGGTTCTCCTATGCTGTGGGCGATTTTCTATGTGGTGAAGAAAAATTGTTAGCGGGAACTCGGGCGGGTAACCCCCGTTGTCGCGAGAAAGGTAGGGTGACTACAAGGGCTTCGTAACCTTTCCTGATGAGAATTCCAATATATACAAAGAGAAAGTAGAACGAGAAAGAATCGTCATTGTTTCTTGAACTTGTCATAGTGCGCCATATTCTCTGGAGTGAACCCTTCGGACTGTACGAACTTTATTTAATGTTAGTATACTAGTTGTAATGTGACGAGACAGGACTTACTCTTCCCATTGCAAGATTGGCCTTGAAGTATTTCGCAACGCATCTATCCAGGCATACACTTTCACCTTTATTCAACTCTGCCTCACCGTACTCATCGGGTATGCACTTCTTACCACAAGTCCTGAGCATTCTATCGTCGATGTTAGCCCATCTGGTCTGTCGATTCATAGGACAGCATGTACTCACGTATTGAATGTAGTGTTCATTGCCTCGAATTGGATAGCAGCAAGCTTCACCTTTTCAGGATCAGCATCCATGTTGTTCATCATGTTATTGAGCATAAACGACATCTTGACAAAGGGTCTTACAATCTGGCTTGGGGATATGGGTTCCGCTAATGTGGCTTTTAAATGTTGGTGATGGGCGTTTTGGGCTTTTCTCCCGCTCGAAAATTTTAGGATCCATCACATCCAATAGACAAGATCGAAATCACAGTGCTGAAACCTCTCCAAAAAGATGCACGTCTTGGTATGTCTCAACTTTCTTCTGATTATATAGTTTATTAGTTTATTGACATCCAACAACAGCTCACCAATGATGACGGCCCGCTATCTGATGCGGCTTCTCCATACATCAAATCCTTCGTGGAAGCCATCCTCAAACATACAAACTGGTCTCTTTCCATTGTCGTCCCGCATACACAACGTTCGTGGATCGGTAAAGCCCATTTCGCAGGTCGTGATCTGAGCGCTACCTTCATCTATCCAAACTCTGAAGGTGAAAACACCTACTTGGGACCGTTTGATGAGCCACAGTCTGAATTGAGATCCAAATACCAAGAATGGGCTCTGATTGATGGCACACCAGCTTCATGTGCCGATATTGGTGTCCATCATCTCTATAATGAGAAGGGGCCAGTTGATCTCGTTATCTCTGGTCCAAATTTTGGTAGAAATACGACAGCGGTGTACTCAACTTCATCAGGTACTGTCGGTGCTGCTATGGAAGGTGCCCTTAGTGGTATCCCTGCAGTGGCGTTGAGTTATGCCTTCGAAACCAGAGAGATGACTCCTGAACAAAAGGTTGTTGTTGATGAAGCCAGCCTAATAGCTGTCAAGCTCATCGAATACTTGTATAACAACTGGAACAAAGACGTCGATCTCTATGCAGTGAACATCCCACTGAATCCAAATCTGAAGTATGGTGCCACAAAAATCGAATATGCTCCAATATTTGAAAACAGATGGAGTTCTTTGTTTCATATGGAGGAGAGACAAGCTCGTGAAGAGGATATCGTTGATGGCACAGAAAGCAAATTTGTGTTTAAGTGGAGACCTGATTTCCATGAAGTCCATAAAACGATCGTCGCAAGTGAAGCTAGAGGTGAACATAATGACGGGATTGTCCTCCAGCGGGGTAACGTGAGGTATGTCTTTCTCTGACTTTCGTCCATTACAGTATCAGTACTAACAACATTAACAGCGTCTCACCTTTGAAGGCAATCTTCAAGAGCGTTGAAGCCTCTGGTGAGATCAAATTAGAGTAAGTGTTTAAAATACTCGAGAACAATACATGCGCTGGATTTTCGTATGATTACAACTTACTGACAATGGTCCCTAGTGATATCTCTCAACTTTCTGTCAAAGACAGTGAATCCATCTATCTCTCCATTGACTCACACTCATATATTTATCCCGCATTACATCTGTCCTTGAAGAAACACCTCCCAAATATCCCATTTACTTCATCAATTCAAGGTAAAACCTTTCAATACGGTGAGTACGAACAATTGGATTTTGATAAGTTGTACACTTCATCGGGTTATCTTGTCAACTCATACATATATCGTAAAGCCCTTATCAGAAAGCACTACTTGGCGCACACAATCCATTCTTATGTCACTAAGCATTCAGACTCAATCCTGAATAGTGCATTCCCTGAAACATTTCAGCTTGAAGTTGACTATGCTGAATTCTTAGAGGATTCTCTTGATGAGGCATATGAATTGCGTATGGAGATCGAGGAAGGCGATAAGACATGGATTTTGAAACCTTCTATGTCTGACCGCGGTCAAGGTATCCGTCTCTTCCGTACCATCCCACAATTACAAGCCATTTTTGATTCTTTTGAAGAGTTGCCCACTGATGATGAAGGCGAGGATGCTGCTGAAGAAAATCAAGGTGTTATCACATCACAATTAAGACATTTCGTTGTCCAGGAGTACATGGAGAAACCCCTGCTACTAAAGGAGTACGGCAATAAAAAGTTCCATTTCAGAGTTTATGTCTTGGCCAATGGCAGTATTGAAGTCATGGTCTACAACAGAATTCTCACGTTGTTTGCTGCTAGTGAATTCCAGCAGCCAGTGGAGGTAGACGAAGATATCAGCATGTTTGGCCATTTGACGAATACCTGTCTTCAAGGTGAAGCTGCGATTGGAAACAATAGTGTTGTGGAGTTCAAAGATTTGAAAGGATTGACAGGCGAACAGAAAGAGCAGATCTTTTCTCAGATCTGTGAAGTTGTTGGTGAGGTATTTAAAGCTGCCGTTAGCGTTGACAAGATGAACTTCCAGCCTCTGAAGAATGCTTTCGAGATCTATGGCTTGGATTTCATCATTGATGACTCTCTTAATGTTCAACTCCTGGAGATCAATGCCTTTCCAGATTTTAAACAGACTGGTGATGATTTGAAAGATTTGATTTATGAGTTATTTGACAATGTTGTCAAACATAGCGTCGTGCCATTCTTCAAGGGTACTACTTCAGAACCAACACCAGCGCTTGTCAAAGTACTTGATGAGGCTACAGATGATTGGTGAACAGTGCTTTATGATTATTGTATTGGGTTTAACTTCTTCTTCCTCTTCTCCTTCCTGTAGGTTGCGGCGTCGCCTTAGAGCTAGAAGATTCAGATGTGCTCTGTTCTAAGGCAGCTTTGGCCTCCTTTTCGGCAATAGCAGCCCTAGCGGCGGCCTCTTTCTCAGCGACATAGATATCACTCTCATCTGGGTCATTGTTCATCTCTCTCCCCCAAGCATAGAGTTTCTCCTTTAACATTTGGGCCCTTATGAGACCATTTCTCACACGTCTCAATGATCTGATGAATTCTTCAGTTCTTTGGAGCGCCAATTGTGAAAGTTGACGAGCTTCTTCAGCAATATTTGGGGGTAATCCTTGGTCTGGATCAAATTTGAAGCGAGGAAGTGCAAAGAATGGGTCTGCTTCTTGTGATGTAGAGTTTCTCGTAACACGCTTGTCCAAATCTATCTCCTCGGTAGTTGAATTGGCGTCGTTAGAGTTGGATTGGGATACCAAATTATGATCATACTCTGGCAAATCGAGGCCCGCCTCGAGTAAATCCTGTTCATCCTCACCAAGGAAGAAATCCAAGAGCGCTGCGAGTTTGCATACAGTGTCTTGCTCCTTTTCGATGATCTCAATAGATTGATTTGCATAATGTTGAAGGATCTTACTTGTATACGTTTTTGAAATGCTCTCCCTGTTACTGAGTTCACTTGGGTGAGAGATTGGCTTTAAAACTTCTTGTATATCGATATCGAGGTATGGATCATCTTCATCGCCTTCATACTCCCTGTCCTCGAAGCTATATGCATCAACTCTTCTGCGCTTATAAACTGTACGACGAGCTCTATTGTAATCGACCGTTTCCACAGACTCAACGTCATTGTTATAACCGTCAAGACGATCACGATGTACAAGTGTTGCGCCTACCTTCAGTTTATTACCACGATTTGTCCTCTCGCCATCTATGTAACCTTCTTCTGGAACATAAGCTTGTTGAGGGTTCTTGACCTTGTCTGTAAAGGCACTGTATAACGTCGTTAGTAGGGTGGGCTATTATTTGTTCTGGCCTCAGGATGACATACTTAATGTACCCCATCGCCTCTTTCTCTGTGATCTTTGTTTCTGTCATTGTTCTAAGTCTTGCTGCTTCAAAAATTCAAACAACTCCAAAAGAATACTCCCAGAATCAACACATTCTCCTTGTGAATTGATACCACACAGAGTTTTCATATGGATCGGTGCAACAAAAGGTGTGGGTCTAACAATGTTTGTTGCTTATGTAACCGATGAATAAACAGATTGTTACGCGCACCTTAAGCAAACACGAAAACGCGTAGGCCCTGTGTTCGCCATCGAGCTGGGAGACGCGTCCTCTTTTGAAAAAAAAAAGGTTCTCCCATTCTCCTACTCTATCTATCTCAAAGAACTACAACATATCCATAATCACAAACAATGCTTGAGGCTAAATTCGAGGAAGCTGCTTTTTTCAAGAAGGTATGTTAGATGGAGTTTTCTTTTTTATCATTAGGCTAGGGAGAGTACTAACCGTATCAGATCGTTGACTCTTTCAAAGACACAGTGCAATTGTGTAACTTCAACTGCACAGAGCACGGCATCACTGTGCAGGCTGTGGACGACTCTCGTGTCCTTTTGGTCTCGTTGCTCATCGGTGAAGACACTTTCTCAAGTTACAGATGTGACCGCAACATCACATTGGGTATCGATCTTACATCCCTTGCTAAGGTGTTGAAGTGTGGTAACAACTCTGACTCTTTGACATTGATCGCCGAAGACTCTCCTGATAAAGTCCTCGTTGTATTTGAAGACACTCAGAAGGACAGAATCTCTGAATACTCTCTTAAATTGATGGATATTGAGTCTGATTTCCTTGATATTGATGACATGGATTACGATTCTGTCGTGTTCTTGCCATCGACGGACTTCCAAAAGATCGCCAGAGATTTGTCTCAACTTTCTGACTCTTTGACTATCTTAGTGACTAAGGATACTGTTAAATTTGAAGCTGACGGTGATATAGGTTCGGGTTCCGTCATTGTGAAGCCATTTACCGATGTCGAGAAGCCAGAGACAGCTGTTAAAGTTGAATTGAACAAGCCAGTTAACTTGACCTTCGGTTTGAAGTACCTCTTAGATGTCATCAAGGGTTCTGGTCTCTCTACTTCTATTACTGTTAAGTTGGCGGATAAGACCCCAGCTTTATTCGAATACAAGTTACCAAGTGGTTACCTCCGTTTCTACTTGGCTCCAAAATTCGAGGACGAGGAATAAGAGTAATGGCTGGCTTCAATACAAAATAGTAATAAAGATCCGAAAAAAAGCACTTTGTACATTCATAAGCATTCGTCATAGAATAGGGGCATCCTGCGCAAGTCCTTCCAATGGTTCGAGAAATTGAGAACGTAGAAGAGACTTTTCAGTAATTGGGAGGATGAGTCTATATGCATCATGATGGTTGAGATAGTACCTGTAGAGTCTCTTGCTCCGTATGAAACCCATGTGCTCGTAGAGTGCAATTGCTGGTTTGTTGATCACCTCGGTCTCCAGCATGATCTCATCGCATCCCTTTTCGATCATGTCATCAATTGAGCTCCGAACAAGCTTCTTAGCAATTCCACGGCCTCTGTGCTCTTTCTTAACAGCAAGCATACCAATATAACCCCTCATCCTCACATCTCTATGTGGTTCCATCTTGGAAACTATCACACCTATCAACTCCCCCTTCAAACGGGCAATATGGCAAAGGTCTGGCCATTGGTTTAAGAAGAATCTGTAGACGTAAATGGAGTATGGCTCTGAAAGGTCATCACTGATTATGCGCTTGACTGCACTAAACTCCTCCTCGTTGCCTATCTCAAGCTTACTATATGTGACTCCCTCCATTGCACTATACGGAACCGATACACATTGCTAAATTAGGTCACTGTTTTTGTGGATGTTTTCACCTTAGACAGTGGACACACACAAGTTTGAGGTTTTGAGCCCTTGAGACTTCCCATTATATAAGCGATGTGGCTAAATTGGTATGGCAACAGATTTGCTATGAAATGACTGCTTGTATACTTCTAGAGAAATTGCCTGGGTTGTTCAACAAGATCAATTTCCAGTATTCCTTTTGGGATAATTAGTGAAGAATCCATTAGAGGTCTTCTGGGTATTACCGCTGTTCAGGACAGATACCCACAGTTCACAAGATTTTATGAGATTGCCACAATGAGCGATAACGACATAATTATAATAAACGCCCATACGGGTTCTGCGATACGGATCAGCAGGTACTACTTTCTCTCGTTGGATGAGTTGAGGAAGTTCTGCTCTGCACAGTTAAACATACCAAAGGAACAACTGTTCCTTCTGACGTCGTTTGGACAGAAACTAAGGGCATCGTCCCTAGAGCATGTTGATGAGATTTATGTGTTTGACAAGAACTTGTTCTCCACTGATGGCTCTGAGAGCACTATACAACGGTATCTGAAGGCTATGTATACGGAGGGGTTTGAAACTTATATTCGTCCCATTAACTCCCCGTTGTTGGATATTGATCTGAACAGATTGGCTAAATCGAAAGATGCTAGACAGCTCATGGGGTTGCTCACAACAAATCTGGGTTGGATTGCCGCCATTGAGTCTGATTCGGCTTTGTACTTGAAGAAATCACTGGAGTTGGAGTCTAAGGTGGAGATGATGTTCAAGAGCGTCAAAGTTGCAAGCCTGTATACCCAGACGTACTACACTGATGTCAAGAAGAGTTACGATTCTACGTTGGACTTCCTTAACCATTTACAAAAGCAGTCCCTCAATATTAAGTGGGCTGATCACTATAATGCATTGCAGAATATTAAAACCTTGGATGATCTTCCATTATCTGGTCTCTTGGATAAGAGTCTTTTGTCAGAAAGTGCTTCTGAGAGTGCAAAATTGAATCAAGTGTTAAACTCTACTCTTGTAACACAAAGAACGAGGATTACGAAAAGCAAAAAACTTCAAACTGAAGTGGATGGCAGTATGGGTATCCTTGAGATTGAAACAAGGAAAATTTTCTCCACAAATGAAGGGGAGACCTGGTTAAAAACCCTCAAGACTTTGTGTGGAGAGACGCAAAAGGATACACGACATCTATTGGATCAGACAAAGAACACCGTGGATAACTTGAGTATTGATCTTATGTTGGAAACTTTCCACCTTCATAAGGAGGAGTACGTTTCGAATATTTTTCAGTTATCTTACTCTCTTTATAAGATGCTGACATCTTACAAGGAAGTCTTCACCAAATTACAGTTATCCATTACAAAATTCTTGAAAAAGCTCTCTGAATCACAATCAGAGATGGTTACGTTGAAAGAATCATTGAGATCCATAGGGCCGCAAATTGAACGTGCCCAGGATTTGGAATCTTCCTTGGCACATACGATTGATCTACCGTTACTATACGGATTATATATCATAGAAGGTGTGAGAAGATTTGAATGGCTGAAGAATGTGAAGCAGGAGGCGTCTCGTACAAATGAAGAGTTCGCCACAATCAGAGAGAAAGAAATAAAGTTAAGAACTAGTTGGGTTAAGAACTATGGAGATATCTTAAAGTTGTTGAAGAAGAGTATATCATCCTTTAGTAATGATGGCCTTACGAGTTTTGATTTGACCATGAACAAAGATTCATCAAACGAATTTGAAAATTCATTCACTTATGAAGATGCACAGAGATATGTGGAGCAACTACAGCGCAACGGAGCTTCGTCTGAGATTGTTCAGGCCCTTTTTAAGAATCTTGAAGACATCCCTTCCAAGTTGGTCAGGAAGTCATCCGGCAGTAAATCAATTCCGCGTGATTCTGTCATCCAAGGTTATAAGACCCGTATCAAGAAGCTTGAGAATCTGTTACATCAAGAACAATTCAAGAACTTCCAACAATGGCCATCGTCGGATAGATTCTCTTCAATTTCACGGCTCTCTATTAATAGCAATCTGAATTCTTCTTCTCTGAGAGATTCCGCTGTGAAGAACTCGACATCCACCTTGAGTAATTCTGCGGAACTGGCTAAAGTCACAGAGGAAAACAGAACATTAAACAATAACGTTAAGATACACAAGAATACCATCGAAGTCTTGAATGGGGAGTTGAAGAATCTCAAGCATCAGCTTTCAACAAGAGAATTTGACCATCAGGCTTTGCAGAAAGAATTAGAGAACTTGAAAGATGAGCATTCATCTGAGATTTCTAAATTTCAGTTGAAATTAAGTAAAGAAGAAGTTAAGACTTCCACTCTTGAAGATGAATTGGCCAATCTGAATCAGGAGCTTGAAGCTCATGAGTCAAAATTCACCTTTCAAGAGAAAGTTATAAGGGAACTCAAAGGGGAGAATCAGAAGAACGTTTTCATTTATGAAGAACAACTGAAATCAAAGGATATTGAACTGGAGAATTTCAGGAAAGAGACTGCTGATCAAGGTGAATTTGATGCTTTGAAAGTTGAACTTGAGGAAATGAAATTCCAGATGAAAGAGAAGGATCACCAATTGAAGGAGATCAAGCAAGCCCTTAGTGCAAGGGAAAGAGATTTGAATAAGCATGCTGAGCTCTTAGTCGAGAAAGATAATATTATCAAAAAGATGGATGAATCATCGACGGCTGAGTTGGAAGCCTGGAAACGAAAGTCAACTGAGCTTCAAGAACAAAATGAACTGCTAAATAACAGGATCGAAATCTCCCATGAGGATTATGAAAGACTAAAATCTATGAAGAACGATCTCTTGGAGAATATGTCCAATAGAGAGAATGAGTTTGCATCAGAGAAGGGAAGTCATCAAAAGGAGATTGAGGCGATGAAACTGAGAATTGAGGAGCTTGAGAACAAAGACAATCAGTCCGATGCTGAGATTTCAAGGCTCAGTGAATTGATCTCCAAACAATCACATTCAATCTTCCAACTTGTTATCATAATCAACTCTTTGATTATCAAGTCTCGAGACCTTAGTGATGTCCTGGTGACGTTCTATGATTTGTTCTGTGCCACTTTGAAATCTATGGGCCTCTTGGCTGTTCGCTCAGAAGCTACCAATCAGATCACGATTATGAGAGTGAAAGGTCTCAGAAAGGGTAATGGTGCCAATATGAGTGCCACCCTGGATCTTGCTACTGGTTTCAAATCTGATCTAGAGCAGGAGGTTCATAAATGTGCGATTTGGACCGAGTTACCTGATAAGCAGCTCCTGGAATTGGGTGGATCTGAGAGCGAGTTAGGATCTGATAGTATCAGCTCTATAGTGGAGATGTTGATTGAGACTTACAACTTGACCACATTCGAGGATAAGTATTTGAAGTTTGTGAATCTGGTTACAAATTTGAATGATCTCTACCTCTCCAGCATCTCCAAGAGATTTAAGGAAGTTGAGCACTTGGCAAAGAAGGAGTTGAAGGAGAATAAAATGTTCAGAGATTCGGAAAGTAAGAAGATCTCGATTCGGAACTTCAAGAAGGATGACTTGGTTTTGTTCTTACCAACAAGATCTAATGATGCTTTAGGAAGCTCCACCTATTCATGGGCAGTTTTCAACGATATGGGAGATGTCAAGTATCTGTTGAAGAATGAACTGGCACTCTCTACCCAAAAGCAATGGTTCATCGGGAGAATCTTGCAGATTGAAGAGGTGAATAAAAAGGAGTCTTTGATCACTGCGGAGGAAGTTGTGTTCAATTGATGGCTTTGGGACTGAGAATAAGGTTAATTTTGATTTAGGTGTTATTTTTTGTTAGTTTTGGTGACCACAAGAGTGTAGAATGGGAAATATATTGAAATATGCGACATTTTGAATTATTTTAGGGGCTTTTTGTTAATCAAAAGAGTGTAAAATTGTATAGTGATTTTCAGATGAGGCTTAAAAAATAGGATCATCAAAAATTCTTTATTTCAGCAGAAATCCCACTTCCTAGATTCAGGAGTTAATATCCAACCAATTCAGGCACAGCAAATATAGATATTCCGTAATTTTCATGTAGAGTGTACTTTTTTACCCTCCCTGGTGCTTCTACACCACACTTCAAAGTGTGGCTCCAACCGTCGTTTATCGCGAATCTTAGCTGCTCAATCATAGCTCCACAAGAACTCAACGACGAACTGAAAGCCAGGGATAGAGAACCGACCCCAAACCACAAATCCCAACCCATATACTACAATGGCTCCATCAGTGAAGAGAGAGGACCTTATCGTTCCATACATTCATGTTCCACCACCAGCCGAGACATCTGCTAATAATTTTGTCTCCCAATCTATGCCCATGGCTGCCATGATGATGAGAAACAAGCTCCTTTCGTGGTTCTCCATCTTTAATGCTGTCTTTGCCGCCCTGGGATCTTCCCACGGTGCTGTCGCCACCGAGGGAGCAATGGCACCAGCTTTGCAATTGCTGATGGCTGTTGTTGGTGCTGCTGTCTGCTATGTTGATCTCATCTTCCCAACATTTGGTGGTCCTGTCCCTCCAAAGGCAATCCAAAAGACTGCTGAGGCCATTTCTGAAACTGTTTCTGCTGCCACAGCCAGCACTACCAAATAGGAAAGGACAACAATCCTCTACTCTGTATATTAGTTCTACTGATGAAAAGTCGAATCAAAATTCTTTTTTGATCTATTTTAGGGTTCTTTGCGCTTATTCGGTACCAATATCCTCGTTCCACTCCTCTGGTTTGTCCTTGATGAACTGGGCCATGAGATCCTTACACTCTTGGTTATCCATGTTAACCACTTCAACACCTCTTTGTCTCAGGTAATCTTCACCACCAATAAAAGTGTCATTCTCACCCATAACGACTCTCTTGATACCGTACATCAAGATGGCACCAGTACACATATCACATGGCGACAAACTGGTGTACATCGTGCAGTTCTTGTAGACGTTACCTTTCAATCTGCCGGCATTCTCCAGAGTGGAGATCTCACCATGAAGGGTAGCAGAGTCCTTTTGCAATCTCATATTGTGACCACGGCCTAGGACGTTACCGTTCTCATCGATTAAGCAACCACCTGTGGAGTTAGTACTCAGAAGCAACGTCAGCAAATCCTTATCTAAGATACTCACCAATTGGAACACCACCTTCATCACGGCCTAAGCGATGTTAGTCATCAGCTATTTCAGCAATAGTATATCCCATACTCTGGATAGCCTCCTCAATGGCGATCTTCAATCCCTTCGCGTCGTTGAATGGCATTCTGTTGTTTTCTCTTACCTGCCGGTAGACTCAGTTATTCGGGGTCAAATTTTTGTATAAGTACAATTTGAGGGCCCCGACCTCCACCCGATAGAAATTTCTTTTTGCGGACGGTTGGGTTGAAGCGCCGTCGGATCGCCGTTGGATCGGCGTTTTTTTGTGTCAATTTTCCGACGGCTCTTAAGGTCTATCCGTGATCAATGGGAGTACGCAAGCTACAAGGATCACAGCAAAATATATTCAATTGGATTATCTCTTGGATCTATGAAGAGAATTAGAAGCCGCACGGAAAGCATTCAGCAACTCAAAAACGTGGAAAGAATGAAGAAAAAAGGAAGATATTGGAGGTAATCATGGCTTGACCTTGATATCCTTGATCAGCTCAGTAACCTCATCCAAGTCGACACCCAACTCCTGAGCAAAGAACTCTGGGATCTCAGTATTCTCAATAGAGGAGCCAAGAGCAGCCAAGGTTCTGTAGTAGGCCTCCTCGGTGTTGGCCCAGGCGTACAATGGGACATCTTGCTGGGTGTGGGCAGTGGAAGTCCAACCCAAATTGACAGCGTTAGAGACCAAATGAGCAAGGGAGACTTGCATGTCTTCAGCCTTGAGAACCTCATCAATCTCAGAATCTGTGAAGTTAGTGAAGTTCATTTGCTTGGTTAAGATCTCAGTCTTGAAGTACTCTGCCTTGGTGCTGTTGTCACCAGTGTAAGCCTCAAGCTTGTTAATGGCGTACTCCGTGGACTTTTGGATTGGAAAGTAGTTTTGTGGCCACCATTCGTAGACACCGTTAGCACCCATACCAAAACCACCAGTCTCGTGATCGGAGGTTGAGACAACAATGGTCTCAGTGTCCAACTGGGAGACACGGTCAATGACAGCCTTGAACGCATCAGCGTGGGCAATAGTGTCCTCGATGATGGCGACTGGGTCGTTAGCATGGGCAGCATGGTCAATTCTTGCACCTTCTAACAACAAGACGAAACCTTCAGTGGAATTCTCTGTGGCCTTCACCAATTGATCTATGGCCAAAAGAGACATCTCAGCCAAGGATGGCACTTGAGAGGCATTTCTGTCTATCTCGTATGGCAAAGAGTTAGCACCAAACAAAGCAAGTAATGGCAATTTCACTTCATCAGAATCATACAACTCATCAAAGGCCTTTCTGTCACCGATATATGTCCAACCATCCTTTTGGGCCTTAGCAATGTAGTCGACGCCATCAGCTCTTTTACCCTTAGTTGGGTACTTAGTGGAGTTAGCACCGTGTAAGTACTGTCTACCACCTCCCATGACAATATCGATGGTTTGACCCAAAGGATGACCATAACCCAATTGTTGCTCAGCAATCAGATCGTAGTACTTTCTGGACAAGACATGAGTATTTGGAGTACAGATGGTGGCATCTTGAACAAAAGTGGTAGATACGATACCGGTAGTGTAATTCAACAACTTGGCACCTTCATAGAAAGTACCCCTTGGCTTACCAGATGGGTCGACAGAGATGGCACCATTGTAGGTCTTGACACCGTTAGCAAAGGCTGAACCAGCAGCAGCAGAGTCGGTGATCAAAGTGGAAGAAGATTGGGTACGAACTGTACCGATCAAGTAGTTCTCGATCTCCAAGACAGCACCCTCATAGGTTGTGTTGTCTCTAGATTGGATATATTGACGGGCATTGGTTATGGAGGAGAGACCCATACCATCAGAAACCATGAAGATGATGTTCTTCTTGTCGCCATATTTGAGGGGGATGGCCTCGATGAGGGCAGCGAAGATAAGCACAAGAACAGCAGTTGGGAGTTTCATTGTAAGGTTGTTCCTTATCTGAGTCACATATCGAATCACCCAAGACCGACATTCAGGATAGTATTTATATCATCAAAGGGAATAAGTAGACCATGTGTTTCGTGCAAATTTTTGAGAAATACCGAGAAGGCTTAACTGGCAGCTGCTGCCGATATGAGCCATGAATGGGGAATTTCACAATGGGGAAAAAATCCGGTGAGAGGTCCCTTACATTAGGCAGCGAAGGGATCCGAGAGGCATTGGGGAGAGATGACAATTCTGTACAAACGTGGAACCCTCTATCCTAAACCTTTCTAACACTAGGGAAATACTCCAGGAACTCAGCACTTTGTCATTTAATCCGCTTGATTCGGTCTTTTCTCTAGAAGCAGGGGTTGTCTCCCGAGCCGTTTCAGCAGATCGACAGAGCCAAGCAAAAGTGGTTAGCTGTGCGGAGTTCCACGTGGATAACAGAGTATCAGAGAAGAAAGTTTGGTATATAAGAAGAGTTTGCCTGAGACAGTGTTGAGTATTATTTGCAATGGAAATAACCACTTACTGGTTTTCTAGTGTTCTTGAATGATAGTCGTTATCTGATCGAACCCTGAAGTCCGGAGTTTAACGGTCATGTTCCAGAATCCATAAAAGGCCCATGTTCCTCAACGACGCACAGTGGAGGACCCCATGTGGTCACTTCCAGGAAGGGATAGACTTCCCTTTTCGTTAAGGCAACCCACGTTGAAGTACATGACTGATCGCAGCCCATGGGGCCAATGGTAAGGCGTTTGCTATTAAAAAGAGGTGATAAGCGAAGAAACGCAGAGAATAGCTTCCACCATATATGCATGATATTATCAATAAACGTGTATAACCCCCTACTCCGCCTCAGTTTGTACATATAACGATTACTACTTTCTCCCCAAGGCGAAGGCCAAGGCAACGGCTGAACCCAGAGTGAGAAGGATTCCCCCAAAAAGAATTTCATTGGCCAAACCTGGTACAATTTGACCGGTAGCCTGTGGTGCATTCTTGAATTGCTTCCTAGAATGGTACTCATCCAAATCAATAGAATCCTCTGGATGATGAATAAAAATGTCAGCCTTGTCCAATTTGGAGTTACGGCTGATCAAAGTACAATCAACGAGATCTTGATCAGATGTAATAGCAACGATGTCGCCTTCATCATCTATGTAACTTATAGCGAATTGATCTTGGTGTAATTGCTCCAACTCGGATTTATTCAACTTGGCAACGATAGTGTCTCTAAGTAACGCAATACCATCAACAGGCTTAACACTAATTCTGTGCACTCTACCGCTTGGCGATTTGAACTTGAAAGCGAATGGAAACTCTTTGACATCTTGTTGTTGCTGGAGAAGCGATACACTGTGATTCTCATTTGTGACGCTGACGCTGTCACCTGGAACCAAGTTATCATGTGTCATTGAGAACTGATTGATCTCAGATTGGCTAATGTCTGGAATATGTGAATTGCTTTCGACATGGGAATCAGAATGCAGAGACTCAGTGTCGTTGTCTAATGAGGTCCAGAACTTGTTCCAGGCTGGTCCTTCGGCGTTAGAACCATCCTCTTCTTCTGGATTTTTCATCATGGAGATCTGTTCCAAAGTGGCATAAGTCAATTTCAAGACCTCAACAATACCAATGATCTCACTGTCTTCCACCACAGGCAAGTTCAAATAGTGCCCATCAAACATCTTTCTTAAAGCTGCCTGAATACTCAATTCTTTTGGCGCAACGTCTGGTTGAGCGGTCATCACTCTAATGACGCTCACAGTCTTCGGATCTAAACCAGCAGCGATGACTCTAAGGACAACATCCTTAGAAGTGAAAATACCGGAGACGATCTCGTTGGAGTCCTTAACTAAGACAGCCGTGGTATGGTTTTCTTTCATCAGGATAGCGGCGTCCTGGACAGTAGTCTTAACATTCACGTAAGATGGTAAGGTGTTCTCATCCAACACCGTTTCCAAAGTTGGACCAGACATCACAGTCTTTAGACTTTCAAAGTATTTCATGACGTGCATTGGCTGCTGAGAGACTCCAATCTCCATATGGACACCTTCCAGGGCATCGTGTAGTTTTTTTGAACTTTCGTACATTCTCTCCAATTTCTCCATAGCTTCTTGGTAGCACTTGGTGATATCCAAGACACCAACAATGCTGTTATTTTCATCAAGAACTGGTAAATGTCTGAATCCTCTCTGCACCATCAAGTTCAAAGCCTCAGAAGCTGGTGTATCAGCCATTGCACACAATGGGTTTGCAGTCATAATTTGATCAATAGTCACTGAAGCAGCGTTGACACCTTTACCGACCACTCTGAAAGCCAAGTCCTTAGCGGTAAAGATACCCAACAGTTGCTCGCTATCATCTACCACAAGGATACAGTTCTCACGTTTAGCGCTCATCAATTGGGCAGCTTCATAAGCAGTGTAAGAAGGCTTACACACCACCGCTTCCGATGGCTTGAGAGATAGCACAGAACCAGGGCTTGAGTTCTTAGAGCGTCTCTTGCCGGAATGAGTGGTCTTCGAGATCCTCTTCTTACTCAAATCGTTCTCCAAACGACGACGGATGGCCTCATCACGCTTTGATTGGCGCTTACGGGATTCCAAGATGGAGGAGTCGACATCTGCCAAAGGTGTCGATGAGATAGCGGAAGAGGTAGCGGAGCTGACCTTCTTTGGTGTTCTGAGAGCGGACATCTTCGAATCACTGATACTTAATCCTCTCGCTTAATGAATATGATGAATGAAGGACTGGAAGAAATCAAATGTTTTGATTTTTTTTACGCATTGCCGAAATCAAAACAAACAGGTGTAACCGAAAGAGGAAAATTTCCTAATCGGGTGGACAATAAGATGTGGTGTCCGGGTGAAATACGATACCTTAGCGAGGAAGTGGATAGATAGTAAGCGAACAAGGTGTATTCGGTGATATCTCAGTCTTCAGAGTAGTAACATCTAATGAACACTATTCATATGATACGAGTATTCACCTGGAATCCACATTTTACTCATATATTCACCAAAATCATTCAGATCTCACCCAGATCCTCCTTTTGATTCACTTTCTGACACATTTCGATACAGAAACTGGGCGGGTAATCAGAATATTTAAACTCAGGGCGGGCGTTCTCCTTTTGCCACCCTTTTAGTTCTCATTAATCCGAGGAAGAGAAGGAGGCTGAGAGCAGAAACTGACAATGATCGGAAAGATCCTCCACAAGTTACCAAACTTCATCACCAGGAGCACTCCAGCTCTATGGTTGAACAAGCTCACTATCACTACCGCCGTAGGTGTCCTAACAACTGGTGTAATCCCAAAGCATGTCGCATTGATCATGGATGGAAACCGCCGTTATGCTAAGACCAATGGGTTGCCTACACATGGCGGTCATGAAGCTGGGAGTGCCAGTTTACTCCAGATCATTGACGTTTCATTCCAGTTGGGTATCCAACACTTGACTGTGTATGCATTCTCTATTGAGAACTTCAAGAGGAGTAAGGAAGAGGTCGAGATGTTGTTTTCCTTATTGATTGCGAAGTTACAGTTGTTCTTGGACGATTCTGACAAGATGAACCTCTCTATTCAAGTCCGCATCGTGGGGAACAGGGCGCTCATCCCACACGAGACTTTGGTGAAGTTGGAAGAGATTGAGAGGCTCACAAGCGTCAACGAGAGAATGGTGCTAAACGTGTGTTTCGCGTATACAACTAGAGATGAGATCTCTCATTCAATGGGTGAAGTCATGCATCATGTATTGGACCATGAGGTGGCTACAAAGCAGATCGATGAAGAGATCATCACAGAGAACTTCTATTTCAAGCCTGATACTCCGCCTGTTGATCTCTTAATCAGAACCAGTGGCCACACAAGATTGAGTGATTTCTTGATGTGGCATGTCTGTGAGAATACCGATATTGAATTTTTGAACGTCTATTGGCCAGATTTCACCGTTGTTCATTTCTGCTGCATCTTGATCAAGTATGGATTCAACAAGAACGTCGAGAAACGCACTATTGAGATTCGTGATTTCCTCTTGGGTGAAGATGAGCAGAAACTTAAACGTGTTGACTTGAAAAGCTTACCGCCGCCTCCGCCGTTCGTTTCAATCTCAGGAAACAACTGACCATACAAAAAACCCCGTTGAATTGCTATAGAACAATATACCAGCTACAATTCACTTCTTTATCACGACCGTCTCTATGATTTTCTTAATCTCTTTCTTTTTGGATTCCTTCAGCTTTGCCTCATCGAGCTTTCTAAAGAATGAATTTAGAACAACGACATCTGCAACCAAGGCTAATAACCCACCAAAGAAACATAACAGGACTCTATAATGTAGTTTGAATACGCCTGGATTATATGATGTCCACACCCATATAGCCCATACCACTGCAGCGACAGTCACCAGCACATTAATGATGTTCGTGATGTATGAATTCACTTGCCTCCAAACTTCAGAAGGCGTCATATATTCCTCATCATTTCTGACTTTCCCACGATGTATTATCTCTTGATACTCTTGTTCATCCAGCTTGTACTTCAATTCATCCAGTTGCCTCTGGAACTCGACCGAGTATAACGGCTTTGAGCGTTTGGGTGGTGTATATGGTGTAAGGCCTCTTAGTAGAGTTGATAGTGGGATATCCTGAAGATGAGCTTTTTGGATGTAGAGAAGGTCATTTGTGGTAATCCATTGTCTTTCTTTGATAGTACGGCCTTGTGGTATCGCAGCTAGGTGGGCTATGAGGCACTTAGGTATTTGGTACTTCATTCTGGCTGGATATATAGCCTGGCCTTCCTTCACTGTTCCCCCAACCCCCAATAGTTGGCTGTTGTATTCTCGCAATGCAGAATCTGCCATCAGAATTCCGTGTCATCAACCCAAAGAGGGAATATTCCGCAATACTACATATCTAGCATATATTATTACGTAAGCTTACTATGATCAAACGCCTTTACCGAATTTCGGCTTTGGTTTTTGCCCAATCAGCTCAAAAAGAAATAAGAAATCCACGGTAGGCGCCACAAGGAACGTGACAGAGATCAAACTTCTGTGACCACAGGAGACAAAATAGATAAAAGGAGACAGGGTTGCACTTCTGAGCCTTTCACCCTTTTTATTCTTGATATTAACGATAAAAGATCCCAATTAGCAATGTTCGCATTAAGAAATATCAGACCTGTTACACGTGCAGCTCCACTATCACTAGCTCGTTTCCTCTCCATAAAGGCACTCACTACACCAAATGAGAATGCCCTCAAATTCCAAGTTGACCAACCGATCCTCGATGATGTGAATGCTTCCTACCAGATCAATGTTCAGACTCAGTCTCAGAGCCCATTGGCTTCCAAAATCTTTGAATATTCTAATGACGTTGAAAGCATCCTCATCGGGGGTAATTTTGTTACTGTCAATAAGAATGAGTTTGCTCATTGGAACCAGGTGAAACCTGTTGTCGAATCGATCTTAGAGTCCCATCTTTCAAAAAAGGAGCCAGTGATGGATTTAAAAGAGGTTAAGAGATTGCAAGATGGTGTTTTCTCAGAATCTAGAAAGATGACTGAGGAAGAACAAGAAATCACTGAAGAGATTGCTGAGTTAATCGAGACAAGAATCAGACCAGCTATCCAAGATGACGGTGGTGATATCGTGTTCCTCAGATACCAAGACGGTAAAGTATATGTGCAACTGCAAGGTGCCTGTACAAGTTGCTCTCTAAGCGACGATACTTTGAAAGCTGGTATCCAAAGTATGTTGAGCCACTATGTCGAAGAAGTTGAAGAAGTTATCAACTTGGCGGAGGTGGAGTTCAACAAGTTTGAAGAGAGACTCAAGGCCCAAAGAGAACACAGAGCATGAAGACATTCGCTACAGTTCATTTTATCATCTGCATTTAACTAGCATTTTATATTCACACTAGGGTTTTTTGGCGTTTTAATTTAAGGAAGGTTTTTTCAATTCTAAGCTGAGTTGTAGCCATCGATCTTCTTTGCTAGTTTAATATCGATGTCAGAGATGCCTCCAACGTCATGGGTGGTGAGAGTGATATGGACTTTGTTATATGTCTTGAAAGATGTTAATACGAGAAGATGAGACATCAGTGGATACACTCACCGTGAGGATTGTTGGATGATGGCCCCAAAGATGGCTACGCATTGCGACTCGGTTTAGAAAGGCCTGGTATTGTTAGCACTTTGACACTACCTCATGAGATAGAAAAGCACTCACCCAGGTCTGTTCAAAATCTTTCATTTTGAACTCCTTCTGTATGGAATTTTGTGCTAAATCCCAACCTTTAAGCCCACTCAACTGTGCTTGAATCTCTTCTGAAGCGAGCTTCTGTGCAGCCACTTTGCCAATCTTGTTGTACATTCCTTTCTGGTCCTTATGGTTATCTTAAACTGTGTTCTCTGTCAAATCTTTCACCATTTCTGTCCTCTTCATGAACTGACAGAAAAACAACCGTAGAAAACATCAACAATTTAAATAAAGCAGCACAACAGAAATCAAAGACCAAAACAACAATGTCTCTCACATCAGACGAGTTGAACTATCTTATCTGGAGATATTTGCAGGAGTCAGGGCTACAAGTTGCAGCTCTGGCTATGCTTGATGAATCCACAGTGGCAGATTTCGACGTCCGTTATTCACATGCGGTGCCCATCGGTTCACTAGTCAATCTAGTCCAAAAGGGTATGTTGTACTCTCACGCTGACCAGTTAGTGGAGCAGAACGGTGAAGTACTCACCGAGGAAGCGTACGGTGAAAAGATCACCATGTTCCATGCGCTTGGTTCAGATGCTGCTGTAAATGGGGCACCAGCGCCGAGCGATAGATTTGAACCTATAAACGGTGAAGGTGGTCAACTGGACCAAAACGGTAACTCTGATGTCGAGATTAACGGGAGAGATCGCTCGCCCGAGTTCATCAAGGTTCTGGAAACGAAATTTGGGTTTGGTGAACCAACGACTGTGCTACAAGGACACCCAAAATCTTCAAGCGTGCTGGCATATGGTTTGACCGACTCCAGGGCTAAGATTAGAGTCATTGGTGAGAGTGAAAGCACAATAATTCTGAACCACCCAGTACAGGCGTTTGCTGATCAGAATAATCCTTCAGGGGATGTCGCATGTTTAGCATGGAGTCCACTGGGTGAATTACTTCTTACAGGTGTTGAGAATGGTGAGTTGAGATTATGGACCACTGATGGAAAATTGAAAAATGTGATGTTTTTACACCAGGCCCCAATAATGATGATTAGATGGAGTCCCGATGGCGCTCATATCCTCACTACCGATTCTGAAAATGTCTCTATTGTGTGGGATGCAACATCAGGACATGTCGTACAGCATATCGACAATCTGAAACAGACAGAGATATCTATTTCAGCTTCTATATCATCGCCAGCGCCAGTTGCAGAGCCTTCATCTCTAGGCGTTGACTCCGAATGGATCAATGATAGCAAATTCGTCATTCCAGGACTAAATGGAGCTGCATTAGTGTTTACCATTGGTGATCGTTCACCGGTAGGTAACTTGCAAGGTCATACAAAGCCACTCTCAGCTATTAAATTCAACAGTCAAAATGGACTGTTACTCACTGCATCAGATGATCGCTCGATAAGAATATGGAATGGCGCAAACTTCAATAGCTCCCAAGTGTTACTGGGACATTCTCAACCTATTACATTTGCTACGTGGCTCAACGAAAAGACTGTCATCAGTTGCGGATTGGATGCTACAGTGCGAGTATGGGACGCAATACATGGTAGACAGCTGGCAATGGCTATCACTGATGGTATTCCTATCCTCAATTCATCATTATCGCCGGACCATAAGAAGATCGCAGTGGGAACCACTGAAGGCGTGATAACGATATTTGATGTCGATTTGAACGACCGAGAACCTAGTGTGAAGAACGTTGCAGAGTATCAGCCATACATTCCACAGGGTGAGGAGGAGAACTTCATGACGAGTCTGGATTGGACTAGTGATGGACTATGTGTCCTTGTTGGATATTCGCATGCTGAGAGTGTGATGCTTAGTGTATTATAGGTGAAGAGGCGTGTGCTATTGTTAATGTGATATATAGATGAAAAGTGCCTCTATGCTGTAGGTGCAGGTGTACCTTCATTTAATTTTCTTTTCTTCTTTTTCACCACAACGGCTGGTTTTCTTTTCAGCTTTTTTATCACATTTGGATCGAATTCAGAGTCACAAGCTGGACATTTCTCGTTTGTTGGGATCTCACTTAGGATACATAGGCACACAGAGCAGACAAAGCCAATATCAACAACTTTGCCTGTTTGGAAACAAGATGCTCTGAAGTCTATATCTCCTGAGGTTGGTTTCACAATCAGATTTTTAAGTGAAGGATCAATAAAGAAGGCCGTTGCAAAATATTGCACCAATCCATCCAAGTTATCAACTTTCAAGTAGACACCACTTGTAGCGTCTGCAGCCTGTTGTAAGAATGTAGCTGTTGAGTTCAATTGACAAACGTTTATAGGGATTTTCATCTTCTGAGCAGCGAAGATACAATTCATTATTGGAATATACTTCAAGTGTTCGTCTGGTGAAGTGTTCACCACAAGGATGCTAGCTTTTGCAAGAGGGTCCAATTGTTGAGATTTGTTGATATATGTCAATGCTAGTGATAATGAGCCCGAAAGAGTATTCTTCGGGGGTTTGGAAGGTGGTGGTGATTCCAACAGAGAGAGCAAGTTGAGTAGAAACGTTTCATCAACCATCTTGAATTGTCTGTACATTTGGGAGCTCACGAAGGATCTGCGATTTTCGGATGGAATAGTCTTAGAAGTTGACCTCTCAGTGGTAGACTCTTCGGGGGATGTCGACCTCGATTGTGTTTGTTCTTGTTCCTTATGTTCATTCTTCCCTGGATACAGGAAACGAGCACCATCCGAATGACTTGCAACGACAGCAACCTTATTAGCGCTATTCAAAGCAAGATGCGAGTTTATAGCAATGACCAGTGATTGTAGCACTGTCCTCAGGGCGGATCCATTACCCAATTGGTGCCATTGGGCAGGGTTTGTATCAAGAATCACGGTGAGGAGAGATGATGATTCAACTGCATTTGGATGTTAGTGGTCTACTTGAGGAGCTTGGGAAGAACTGAAGAAGATACACACCACTAGAAGGCTTGGAATGAACCTCAGTCGTGAAGGCCCTATCTGCGATGGCATCCATGTTGTTGTGAATTCTTCTTTGTTTGTTTGTTAATATGGAAAAGTGAAATTTGCTTCAAGAGAAAGCAAGACATAGTCATTACAACCATGACAAGGATGACAAAAAGAAAGGGAAATGGAAATAATGAAACCAAGAAAAAGCAAAAAGGCGACGGGGAGAATACACACCAACTGGATCCGATTTTTGGGCAGTACAGAGCTCTGCCTGTGTCGCAAGCTGTAATGGACAGCGTAACATCGGACACGGTTCCTACAAACGGAGAGGTGTATTTGGCAATGGTGAGGTCCGTACCCATTATGCTAATGCTTTCGTGCAGATTGACTAACAATATTTATAGAAAGCAAGCAGAAGATGGATCACCGGTGATGTTTATCCCTAGGCTGGTGGAGAGCGATGAGGTGTTGCAAGATGAGTGCTTAGAATCAGAGTTTGACCAAGAGTTCCATGATTTGGTGGTGAAGGAGTTCAAGCATCAAAGAGAGGGAATGCCAGACGCTGGTGTCCTTGAAATCCCCGAGGATTTTGTGTTCCCTGAGACTTTCACGGCATGGAGACAGTATTGTATGACACATGAACCATCCATGGAACTAGTATCGAACATCGACCACTCTCTGACGATCAAGCTGCTGATGTACTGTGCCCGTTGGCTGGCACCAAAGACACCAAAGCAGATCTCGCAATGGATCTACGCCATACTGTGTAGAGTATCTGACGTGCTAGAAGCATCAGATGTATCGGTGCTACGGGATTTAGGTAAGAGAGCGAAGACGCTGGACTTGAGAGAGGAACTGGAAGAAACAACGAGGTTCACATGTAAGCTTGTGATACATGTTGTCGCTGGTGGGTTTGGGCAGCGTGATTTGCTGTAATCTGATTCGTCGTACGAGGAGTTCTTATTTGTAGTTTATCTTATCGGCCATCGGCTTTAGTTTCTGTTTGGGTATAAAAAGCAGGGCCAAATCGCCCATTTGTCATTATCCCGATCACTGGGACAGAACACAGCAGAGATGGGCAAAATCGTTGTCCTTGGGTGAGTTCTGTGATTCAATTATATGAAATAAATCTCTAACACGTTACTAGAGCCGGTGTTTCAGGTTTGACCTGTGCTCTCTATCTTCTTGAAGAAGGACATGATGTTACGATCATAGGGAGACACATTCCTGGTGATCTGGACATTGAGTACACTTCGCCTTTTGCAGGAGCTAACTGGCACTCCTTCGCTACTGATGATGATATTGAAACACAGAGGATTGATGTAATTGGCTACCACAAGTTCATGGAGTTGGCAAAGGATCCTGCTGCTGGTATTCACATTGTTCCGAATGTGAAGTATGTGAGGGCAGATGGGGTCAAAGATGGAAAGATTCATATTCCATGGTTCGCTGATAAGGTCCAAGGGTTTAGACTCCTTGAAAAGGGCGAATATCCTGACATTGAAGACTTTATCGGTGGTTGGAGAATGGATTCCGTTACTATCTCCACCACCATCTATCTCCATTATTTGTTGAACAAGTGTTTCCAGTTGGGTGCCACTCTAAGACGTCAAGATGTTAAGCATGTCAAAGAGGCCTTTGGATATCATCATTCGGAGAAGAAAGCAGATCTTGTTATCAATTGTACTGGTCTAATGTCTCGTTTCCTCGGTGGTGTTGAAGATGAGAAATTGTTCCCTATCCGTGGTCAAGTCCTTTGGGCTCGTAACAACGGTACAAAGCAAGTTTCTGTGAAAATTAAGGGCTACGAGGGTGAGTCACTCTACATGTTCCCAAGAAAGGAAGGTGGTTGTATTATTGGCGGTACTTTCTTGAAGAATTACTGGGGTTCATTGCCCGATCCTGAGATGACAAAGCGTACCATTGCACGTGCTGAGAAGTATATCCCTGAACTAATCGACCCAAAACTAGGAAACGCACCACATATCGAGGTGTTCAGAGAGAATGTAGGGCTAAGACCAGCCAGAGAGGGTGGTGTTAGAATTGAGAGAGAAGGTCAAATCATTCACAACTACGGCGTTGGCCCAGCAGGTTACCAATCGTCATTTGGAATTGCAGAGAAGGTCGCAGCACTCGTCAAGGAATACTACAGAGAGGCCAAGCTATAATGCAAAGAGCTAGTTCCCATAAATTATGAAAGAGGTGAAGAATGCAATTAGGGCATGTAGGGTTTAATACCCAGTAGAGGACACACGTCGATCGAGTTCGCGGATTCCGCGACAACTATTCGTGGAGACCTGGAACTTTCTAGAAAACGTGAACTCTGGGACAGACGCGATATATAAGTTGCAAGAAGCTCATCGTTAGCTTTCATCTTTTAGACCTCATCATCAAGAACGCAATGGATAAGATCTTAAACTGGTCGCTCGCTCAGCAAGACCCAGAGACCGCCGGTAAGGTCCCAGCTCCAGACCCAGAGCTCCTTGCAAAGCTCTTCGGCGGTGGGGTTGATGACCCACAATTGATGAAGGACTCTATAGAAGTGTTGAACTCTGAAGAAGCAGAACTTGAGACAAAGATCACAGCCTTGGAGAACTTCGAGTTGCTCATTGAGAATCTTGATAATGCTAACAACATCGAGAACATGAAGATGTGGGACTCTCTTATCAGCCAATTGGTACTTGAGAATGAACTAGAGTTGCAGCAACTCGCTTGTTCTATCATTGGTACTGCGGTGCAGAACAACGAAAAATCTCAAAATGACTTTACGCAATATGGACAAGGTGTCCCACGACTCATTGCTCTTTCGAAGAAGAAAGACACAAGGCTCAAGGCTCTCTATGCGCTTTCAAATTTGATTAGAAATAATACTAAGGCATATGGACTCTTTGACCAATATAAGGGCTGGGAACTCATAGGACCGATAATCACAGATGAAGAAGCAAATCACAAAGTGAAGTTGAGGTCTCTCAGTCTTCTCAGTGCTATTATAAGTTCTGGTAACAAAGAGGATGTCTGGAATCACGTCAACGACTACAGCATCGTCTCTAAGCTTACAAGTCTAATTAATAAGGAGAATGACATCTCCCTTGTCGATAAGGTCGTGAATATCATTGTGTCTCTCGTCAGAGACGGATACAAGTTTTCAGATGACGAGCGCTCCAGTATATCTTCCAAGGTGGAAGTGATTGAGTCTGACTTGATGGATGTGATAAATCTTGATGATTTTCAAGTCTTAAAGCAAGTAATCTGATCTCAATTACTACTTTTCTGTGTACTAATACCGACAGGTCCTTCTACAAGCTTGAACTCATTAGAAGAAATCATCTGAAATGAATAGGTTAATGAAAACTGTATTTTCCATTATTTCATGTGTAGCAACTCATTTTCATTTTTCGATTTGAACAATTTTTTCACAGCAGACTCCACGTTACTATTCATAACTGTCTTACCATCTCTACCAGGTGGAAGTTCCCCTTTCTGCACATATTTATACAGTGACTCAAGACTCGGGATCACTTCAACAACCCTCTTGGCCCTCACCTCAGTCATGAACTTGAATTGTAGTAACATCTGGAGATAAACATCTTGTGTATCCCTCCCAGATCTGATAGTACCAATATTGGCAAATTCAGGATTGCGCTCCAACTTATCATAACGGGACATCGAGATAGCATATGTAAAAGACTTCAACCATACAGATGTCTCGTGTATATTCTTCGTTGTAAAGATTTTGAATCCATTCACTTGTAGCTCAGCAATAGTCTCCTCGATCTGTTGCATATCAGCAGTATCTTCAATGCTTGGCTTTTTGCGTCTCTTCTTTGTCTTCTCAGGTTCATCCCTCATGCGTTCAGTAAATCGTCTATTCTCAGCATTCTTCAACTTTTGAATCAGTTGCTCCCATTCAACCAAGATGATTACAATACTCTCAAACTCAGGATGGGCCGTTTTGAATCTCATGAACTTGGTCAGAAGGGTCTCCATTTCCATCATAGCGAAAAATTCTTTGGCATCATAGATCAGACAGCATTTGAATTCATCGATGATACGTGGTGATGTTGGAATGAAAGAATCAGTAGATTTGTCATATTCAGATACAACTTTTCGCTGCCATGTCACACAGGTATCGTCCCCGAATGATTCATGAATTTCAATGCCTTCAAGTTCGCCTTCACATTTTTTATATTTCATCAATGAAAAGACAGGCTTTGGAATATGAATGATCATCTCGCTCAAAAGTTGCTCCTTGGTCCTATTGACCTTGTTTACCTCTTTCAATCTGCGAAGTTCTTCACGTTGCTTCTGTTTTGTGACCTTCGCTTGTCCACGATTTTGAGCTACTGCATTGGCCTTGGAACGCTTGGTAGTTTCAAGAGGATCAGATGGCTGAATATTGACTGGTTCAGAGAGAGTAACACTTCTGTTTCGTGATGAGCTTGGCGCTGATCTAATAGGAGATGACCTGTCTGGAAAGGAATCATGATGTCGTTCAGCATCAGCAGCAGCTCTACCCTTCCTCTGAGGATCTTGTTCTTGACGAGTTGTCTCATATCTCTGTCTAGTAGAAGATGCAGTGGACATCAACTTATCCAAAAATGGATTGAGCCTCTCACTCGATACAAAGCACTTATCATATTCATTCTCACAGGATACTTCCGGGAGTCTATGCTTTAGAATGAGAGGTTCTGATACCTTTCCAGGCTTAATCGGTCCAATTGAAGAACTTAAATCATTCTCTCTGATAGGCGTGCTTGAAACAACTATATCATGACCGCTGATTAGAGGACCATCGCTATTGCCATCACTAAATAGGACATTAGCATCAAAAGTCACAGAAGGCTGTATTCTAGCTGTCTTGGCTGGTGATGATTTCACTATTGTGGAGTCCTCTTGGACGAAAAGGCCTGTTAACGGCTTTGATTCATCAATACTTTCGATCGCACTGGTGTTTAAATCAGTTACAATATCACATAGGGATCCCGTAGCAACCTTGCATCTAGGCCTTTGGATGTTGGTGGTGATCTCACGTGTCGATCCTTGTGATGATCTCAAGGGCGATGGTTTCTGACCTGTGGTGTATTTCTCTTGATAGACGTTTAAAATATCATTAAATCTTGAAGGACGAGGAGAGTTGCTTCGAAGCAGAGGAATCATATCTCTTCTAGATACCAGGATGCTATTATCACTATCGCTTTCGCTCTCGAAGAACTTATCAAGAAAGTCAGTGGCCTTCTTAACCATTGACCGGTTCAGTTTCTTCTTTGGATCAGACGATTTAGGGCTTGATTCGATATCGATAGGGTTGAACGAACTCTCATCGACAATTGCAAAATTGGGATGCCTATCAGTAATCTGAGAACATTCAGACACCGGTTTGTTGAACTTTGACGCTGCTGAATTGATCGGTCTCTGTGTTGATGATAACTGAGGACCCTCTTCAGATAGGCTTGTGAGTGTTAATATGGAGTTTAACTATATCACCGTTCTCTTGCAACATACATCTCAATGACTTCCTCATCGGAAATAATGACCACGAGTTCGTCCATGCGTTTGTAACTGCAGATCTTTGGTGCTTTTTTGCTGAGACTGACATGAAATTTCAGGTATTGTGATCTTTTGTTTACAGACGCGCGGAAGTGTTTACATGATTGTTTGAGAGGCCAAGAATCTTAAATTAGGAACGGAACAAGAGATTAAAGGGAGCAGATTGCATTCCCATAGTAAAATATTATATTAATCTGGTTTTGTATAATTGAAACAGAAGAATAGATTGAAAGATAATGCATCTCACTTATCGAGGTAGAAAAAAGTAAGCGAGATAATGACAACCGCGAGGTTCGAACTCGCGCCTCCGAAGAGACCAGGACCTTAACCTGGCGCCTTAGACCACTCGGCCAGGTTGCCATTTTCGCGTTTTATTTTTGGTTAAGAAATTTGCTCTATGGCCTAACCAAGGTTTCCCATCAGACACATCTCCTTTTGTGTCACCTTTTCTCCAATTTCGATCTTCTCAAATAGAAGCATAGATGAGAAGAGCTTTGTGAGATTCATGACACAAAGACCCGTTTTTGTGTAAATTAGAAATCATAAGAGAAGCCTTTTTCAAGTTTCACTCTTACCTTGTTGATGTCCCACCTTCATACGATTTGACTTCTAGCTACTTCAAGAAGTATGTACCACAACTAGACTTTCTATTCAGATACTAACCCAACAATAGTATGAGATTTAACGACTTTATAATTTCCACTATTCTCTTGTGTCCAACTTTTTCTGCAACTTTGGTTGAGAAAGAGTATTCAAAATTGATCATCCCATCTCAACTCCAAAAACCACAAAGAGATGGGAACATTCTTTATGAGTATGCTGCAGCCAGAGAAGATGGCGATGATGAGACAGATACTACATCCAAGATGTCTTCTGCTTGCAAGCAAGATTTCTATAACATTCATACGCAAGCTGACTTAGATCACATCACTTCCCAATGCTCGGACATAGCAGGGTCCATAGTGATTAATGGATACCACAGTCCAGTAATTGACACTGGAGAGCTCCAGACCGTTGGAGGTGATATAATGATTGTGAATGCCACTAATTTGGTCCGGATTAACTTGTCTAAGATGGCCTTTATTGGTGGTACATTTGAGTTGAAAGAGTTGACTTCTTTGACATCTGTGAATGCTCCATATTTGAACACTGTCGGAGTTATAGATTGGAGAGTCTTACCAATCATGAGCACTGTTAACTTTGAGAGTGGCCTTGTGGATGTTAATAGTATTACTATCTCTGATACTTCGATGGTTGGATTCTTCGGTTTCGATGTTGAAGTATTGGATACATTGAACATCAACAATAACAGATTTATGGAGAGTATTGCTTCAAATTTGAAGGGTATATCTCGTAAGTTGAGTATTAGTGCTAATGCTAGAAATGCACAAGTTGATTTGCCAAAATTGGAGTTCGCCAACAATATCACAATTAGAGATGTTGGCTCCTTGAATATCCAGAACATTGAAAACGTTAACGCCTCCATGGAGTTGATCAATAACAACTTTAACACTGTCAAGTTCCCAAAGTTGAAGAACGTTGGTGGTACATTGAGTCTTATTGAGAACTACAACTTGAGAGATGTTGAGTTTCCAGCCGTTGATGACATCGGTGGCGGGTTGATGATTGTTAACAACACCAACATCAATAAGATTAACTCATTCCCTCACTTGACTTCTGTTGGGGGTGCAATTGAGTTTGAAGGTAACTTCCGTGAGACATCATTTGGAAAATTGAACTTGGTCAGAGGTTCTGCTTCGATAAAGAGTACATCAGATTCTTTTGATTGCTCTAGATGGATCAGAGGAGGTGACCAGAATGGTACGCAGAGCTCTATTATTAGAGGTGGTAAGATTGTCTGTACCAGCGCTGGCAAGCAGCAGGTGGTGAAGTATGACCAGGATGGTACTGTTGTTGATGAAGAGATCTCATTCTTTGAGGGCTCCGACAGTAATCATTCCAAAGTTGGTCAGGAGAATGCTGCTGTTGGTCTTGGGATATCCACTCCTCTTTTGGTGCTGGCCATTTTGGCCCCGGCCATCTATCTGTTTGGAATTTGACTTATCCTGCGCTACGCAGGAATTTTAAAGGGTAGTAGTGCATTCGTGTTTGTGTGAGCTGCTTTGCTTTTTCTGAAAGATGATTCCAAAGTTCAGATTTTTCAAATAAACGATTGTCGTAGGCTCTCTCTTCGTACAAATTAATCAACCATGCACATAGATTAGTTCTGGTCTCGGGGCACACTGAACAAAGACCGATTTGTTTTGGTCTTTCATCAACGCTTGGACTCATCCACAGCGTCTACAGGATTGCAAAAGTATCAGCGGAGATGTCACATACAGAAAGACTTCCACTGAAGCGTAGAAGGAAAACGTCGAGCTGCACCTCGTGTCGTAAGCTGAAGACGAGGTGTGACTTTGAGCCAGTTGTGGGAAAGTGCCATAGATGCAATGTTCTGAAAATGGACTGTTCGCTTACGAATGAAAAACAGAGCGAGATCATGGAGAGCATCAAAGAAGCAGAGAAGGACGCTATCGACTTAGATGAGGACCGTCTTGATCGGATAGAGAGACAAGTTTCGGAAGTGCTGTTGCGGTTGGACCAGATTGGTTCTGGTCAAGATCCAAAATCTCCGGCGAGCATAAGTTTAGATTACAAGTACGTTGAGAACTTGGGGAAAGGAAAATCGAACCATCTAGATAATTCCTCATACAATGCTTCCCTTAATGTCATCTCACGGATTGACGCAAAGCTGTTTGGACGTGTGGATAGGTATCATGCCTTTGCCAAACTCTGCGAGTCAGAATTCCTGAACACATTTTACAAAAAAAACAAGGAATTCTGTATCAGACTGGCAGCAAACTTTCTGAACTATGCGCATTTTTGGATTGTTCCTGGCGGTATCAAAGAGATTTCCCATGAATATGTCCAGAAGCATCCCTTCATCTCCGCAGTGTTTGTTCTGTTAGCAATGGGGTTCGACGAAAATTACTCATACATTGAGGAGCAAGCTGATCTATATTGGATAGTTAGAAGGCTCCTAGCAATGGCACTGACAACTTCACCAATCACTGACCACGATGCTGAGGGAATCCTGTACTGTTCTCTATACAACATTGCGAGAAAACCAGCACAACCGTTATTAGACAGTTGGATGATCTCTAGTGATGGGTTGAAGCAGATGATGTTGTGTACAAGCTTTCAGAAGATTGAGGACCGAATCAAAGCCAAGGTATATGAACGTGATGACTTGTTCCATTTAAGAATATGGACTCTACTCTGTGTCTGTCACTTGCAGTACTCCATAGGCAGTGGAAGACCACATCTGATACCCAACGATTATCTCGATATCTGTGAGTATATCATTGAATACCCTCAAAGTAACTTAGAGGACAATGTGAACTATGCTCTTGTAAGATTGACGAAACAAGTACATCGCATGTTCTACACAAGGGATTTGACTCTCAATCTAATCAAATATGAACAGATCGAGGATATTGACAGCGTAAAATGCTTCAAGTTTGAAGAGCTGCATCATTGGCGTGAGCACTGGAAGGAATTGATAGATAATGACATGTCAGGTACATTGTTGTTCAATTTCGATTTCTATCATATCATTCTATCGAGAAGGTTCATTGCTTCATACAAAGACGTTTGTGACTTTAAAGTCGTCAAATATATGGAGATTGCCTATCACACTGCGATACATTATTCTCGTTCCATCTTGGAGAGATTCTTGAAACTGCCAAAAGTGATGGTTAAAGGATCCCCGAGCTTTCTATTGACTCAGATTGTCTATTCATGTTTGACACTTTACGATTTTCAAGGTAAGTTCGAGGTCAAATTCAACATGAAATCCCTGAACCTTGTTTCCCGTGTCTATTGGCACCTGAATCACGTTGGTGAAACGAAGAATGATGCTACAGATACTGTGGGTCAAATCATCAAAACACTTGTTGATGTTCGCTCGGTTAATAACGAAGTTGTAATGAATGAGCCTTTGCCACTTTTGAATGTCAGTGAATTCGAGATGGATTATAGACCGTTGCATGATGAGATCAGCCACGATTACACAAGTGATCTAAGAAATACCACCGGTGGTAATGAAGACTTGAACGGGTTACTAAATGTGGAAAAATTCGAGACTTTCGAAGACTTCTTTAAAGGAATTGCTGGACAGTAAATTTCAAGACTATTTACATGCGATTATTTTCAATCTATACATACTCTTTAACGCAATTCAACATTGAACATATCCTTGATGGTGTTACGAACTTGGTCTTGTAAGACATTAACCTCTTCGTTCGTCAAGTTTCTATCCATGGATTGATAGTTGATCCTGTAGCATTGCGAGTTTCTACCGGTATTTGGATGAGTGAACTCATCGATTAAGGTGACACTCTCGACCAAATCACCACCAATGTTTCTTACAACCTCCATAAGATCATTGATATGGACTTTTTCTTGCACAGATGGTACCCAGAAGGCAACATCTCTTACTGTACCTGGGTACTTGGAGTATGGCTTGAAATTGGAAATTTTACCCTCTTGGAACTGGTTATGGAATCTCTCGTCCAACGTCCAGAACAATCTAATATCCGGGATACCGAAGAGCAACATAGCAATTCTGTCTAACCCGATACCGAAGGCCCAACCAATAGTATTTTCGATGCCTGAGTTGGTTAACACCTGCTGTCTCACGACACCACATCCGCAACATTCTAGCCATTCACCCTTCCACCAGACCTCGATCTCCCAACTTGGAGCAGTCCATGGAAAGTAGGCTTCGACCCATCTCACTTTCAAGGGCTCATTCAAGTACGGCTCTTCACTACCGGCCAATTTAGCAGCTCTCTTGGCCTCGTTAAACACTTCATTGACCAGTATCTCGATGGTTCTTTTCAAGTGTTTCGCAACGAGCTCGGTCTCACGTTCGCTCATATATTCTTGCTTCGGATTCGTCTCTGCATTCATCTGGCTGGGAGTGTCTTCTACAATAATATCAACATCAGGGATGGTCTTGATATCATCTTCCAACTTCTCCAGGAGTTCCTCCTCGCTTGCGTAGTCATCACGCCTCCAGATTCTGCCACCTTCCATTTGGTGGAACGCCGGATAATGCGTTCTGTCGATTTCATCCCTTCTGTAGACATCAGCTGAGATGAAGAAACCAGGTGTCTTGCAATCAGTGAAACATTCACGTTCATGGGCAGATGTATGTGTTCTCAAAAGCGTTGTCTCATTGATGTAATAAGTATCCGTTTTAGAACGGCCCGGGTGATCTTTTGGAAATCCGAGAGAGTCGAAGTTCTCGTAAGTGGAAACCACTGGCTTGAATTCGTTGTAAAATGTATATCCAAGACCATTGAAACGGTTCTCAATGAGAGAACGGAGGATACCAATTGGGTGATTTGGCTTCAAATGCAGCGCGCGTTCTGTGAGTGAAATAATAGAAGGTGTCACGTTGGTCCATTCATCGGTCTCGTAGGTCTTAGCTGCGATGTCTAGAGTCTGCGGAGCTTTAGGTCCTGTGATTTGGGAGTTAGTATTGTTCCCTTCTCTTGAGTCTTCCTCCAAGTCACGTACTTGAATGCATAAAACGGGAGCACAGACTTAGCTGATGTCTCACGTTGGTTCTAACAGTGGACATAGTCACCTGAATTGTCTTTCCCTTACTGAAAACTGTGTAGAATGAAAGCAAGATCCTCAACCTAAATGTGCTGATCCAAAGAATAAGCGAGTCGGAATTCGCCAGGAATAACGGTCGGAATTCCCAGATTTTTTCACTGGCCTTCGAAGTTGGACAGAAATCAAAAGGAGAGAAAAGCACAGGAAACAGACTCTTTAAAGAAGACTGAAGAAGATGTTCACTGCTGGATTGAACCTCATAAAGTCTTCACTTGCCAGACCACAGTTATCAGTACATCTTGCTGTCGGAAAACGTTTTTCCCACGAGTATGGTATGTAAGCTTCCGGCTGATCCTCGACAACAACTAACCCTTTATCACAGCTCCAAGATTCAAGCAGATCAGAAAAGCACAAAAGGGCCGTGTGCCAGTGCGTACTGGTGGGTCTACGAAGGGTAACACATTAAAATTCGGCACTTATGGTCTCCGTTTGAAAAGCGAAGGAACCAGACTAAAAGCAATCCAATTGAAAGAGGCTGACAACATCATTATGAAGTTCATGAGGGCCAATGGTGGAAAGCTCTGGAGACGTTTGTCGACGAGTATTGGTGTCGCTATTAAGGGTAACGAGACAAGAATGGGTAAAGGTAAAGGTGCCTTCGATCATTGGATGGCTAGAGTGCCGACTGGTAAGGTTCTCTTCGAATGTGGTGGTGAGAATCTCCACGAGCAAGTCGCTAGAGAGGCTATGAGACGTGCTGCTGATAAGCTTCCTGGGCAATACGAATTCATCACAAGGGATTCTCCAGTAAGAATCAGCATGAGATCTTTTCAGGAAGAGGAGAAGAAGTTGAATTGTTACGAAGATGCTAAGAAAAACCCGACCAAGGAATGGGCGAATAAGCAAAAGGCCCAGGAAGAAATGTATAAGATCTACAGAGGCCGTTAGATATCCTCCAAAGCGTGAAATGAAAATTAACCTGTATATATTATGTTTCTTGCACTGAGTAAGTCTAGACCTTCTCCATAGCCACCATAGATTTGGCAATGAATCCTTCCAGATGGTAAATAGATTTTGTACCAAGACTCAACCTTTCATCGAAAACAGATGCATTCTCAATGATCTCCGATTGCGCCTTTGCCTTAACCAACTGCAAAAGCTCAAATGCCAATGTCTTAAGGATGATCTTCGGCGGGATGCAATGCGAAATCAGCTCATAGCATACCGTTCTAGACTGCGATATTCTAGCCACAGAGCGATCCTTCGAGATGTTTAATGCCAACTTCCTGATCACGCCTTCCCAGTCCAATTCTATTATCGGTGTTGCAAGGGTGATCGAATCATTCTGCATTGTCATTGCCTCAATGAGTAGCATAGCACGACGAAGATTCCTCTTAGAAGAAGTGGCAATGTGTCTTAACACTTCGGTTCTATCTTCTTGGTTACTAGGAAGTGGAATCTCTTGCTTAGTACTGATTTTCTCCAGCACAGTAACAATCTCATCCACAGTTGGGGAAGCGACCCGTATCAGCAGCGTTCTGGATTTTATTGGAGCAATGATATTGGAGGTGGTGTTTGAGACCAAGATCAAACGTATGTTTTTGGAGTACTTCTCCATGGTACGACGTAGGGCAGCTTGGGCGTCTCTGGTCAAGGAATCTGCTTCGTTGATAATGACGACTTTGAAGCGATGCTTTCCTGAAAAATCAACTTGCTCCGTTTGTGCAACCTCTTTAAGAAGATCTTGGATGACTACTCTATCATTGTTACCCAAATCGCTTGGTGTGATCTCCAAGTGGTACGGTGAAGATACAACATTGAATTCAAGCTTTCTGGAATTCAATTGGAAAGTACGAACGTCAATCTTCATCTTCTCAACACCAGGACCAAACAATTCACGCAGAAGCACAAGTGAGCGAGTCTTCTTACCAGCACCAGATGGGCCGTATATCAATAGATGTGGGAAGTCACCGGAAGAGGCCTATTGAAAAGTTTATTAGTGTTCAATTCCCTTTGAACTTGCAATCATTCACTTACTAATGCCTCAAGACGCTTGGAAACGTCAATGTGGTAGTCCAATTGAGATAGCGATGTTGGTCTGTATTTGTCAACCCACAGGGACATATCGAAGGCTTGGTTTGTTGCTGTGTTTGTTCGTCTGACCGTGTTCACCAAAAACCTGCTAAAAAAAACTTACGCGTCGTTCCAACAAGAGTAGCGCTCGCATTCGCGTAAAACCCGTCTTGCATACAAACGAATATGCTTCTCCTAAGTGAAACGTATTACTATTAGAAGATCAGTCATGCCATTAGTCTAATCTATTCTTCACAAAAACAAAATGCCAGAAGCCATCAAGATCGTACTAAACAATGCGTATGAGCGTGAAACAGAAAACAAGCTATGAGATGAACCTGAAGTGATATCCAAAAACCCTTTGGTGGAATCCCTCTCTTGTTGCTCTCCTCCGCCATGTTTATCAAACAACGAGGACGGGTTATTCTTCACCTTTTCCAAGAATTCATGACGTGACGCCTTTGAATCAGAGGATGGGCTCTTCTTCGTCAGCCCTCTAGCAAGTGTAGTCATATATTTGTCATAGTTATCAGGTTTATCAGCTTTCTTTTTGTTCAACTTCTTTTCGGCCATCTCATCATGATTAGATTGAAAAATTTTTCCAAGGGAATCTAATGCCTTTCTAGCATTCTCTCCTATGGAGCTGCCAGATGCATTAGAGTCCACCAAGTTGGCAGGCGATTCTCCAGAATCCTCTAAACTAAGGGAACCATTCATATTTGCAGAATTCCGTGAGGCATTCGTCTGATTCTCATTTGCTCTGGGATAATCATTGGAAGATACTATACGAGGCTCCTGAATGTCACTTTCCCATTGTTTGGAACGATCGAACAGCGTGGCTCCTTGATTGTAGCGCTCTTCAAAATCATCATCTTCCAATTGAGAGGGATCCTGTGGCCTCTTGAGGACAGAAGCATGGCCTTTTGACCTTGAAGACAGTTCTTGCTCAATCTCCATCTTTGGTTTTTTCTGCTTAGTTGTGACCTGAATCTTAGACTTGACCCTTTTCTCTTGGACTTGGCTGCCTTCTTCCTTTTCCTGGTCCTTCAAAGGCCGTGAGTTTATCTCGGTTTCATCAAAGTCATTTGGTTGCTCATAAGCATTTGGGTGATCTAAAAGGTATCCATTGACTTGCTTCTCTAAAGCATCAAAGGATGTGATATCCAAAATTTGTGAGTCCAATTGCAGATCAGGTATGTCTTCGGTCCTGGTAATATCCAGGTCTTTTACGGAAGTTCCGTATTTCAAATCGTAAATGCCTTGCTGCTTATCCTTAGAATGTACAATATCAAGAATGTCTCTTGCAGCATCTTTTGGCAGAGCTTTAAATCTTCCAAGGGAAAGCAAATAGTAATACTTCCCTAATAAGGCATAATCTTCATCTCTCAAACCAAGAACTCTTGTCATCTTCTTTTTGTCGAAATCCAAAGATGCTGAAGAACTTGAATGCGGGTTGGAGACTAGATTTTTAAAGGAACCAGGATCCACTTCATTATCTACTGCGCTCACTTGTGACTGGTGACTTCCGTAAAGCGTCTCGGAGCTCTTTGTCGGATTCAAACCTGGAGGCATTATGTCGTTCAAAATTGACTTAAGATAATTGATATCAATATCTTTGAATCGATCACCGAGCGTCAAAGAACTATCAACCCTTTGGGGAATGGAAAACGTATCATCTGATGTTTCGTTAGATGGTTCAGTAGACACCAGAGATGACGCTGTGGTTCCAGCCGAACTAATCACAACAGACGGCCTTTTATTTGGCTCCTCGTTCTGTCTAATAATACCAGAAAATTCCTTTCTGAAATCCAGCAAAGATTCTTTGAAGAGTTCTCGGAGAGAATGAGTTGAAATCGAATTTAGATCTATTGTTTCCGGTTTCTGATCCCTGGAGCTCGGGGTTTCATCTGCCACTTGTTTCAGCTTAGTAGAATGTGTATTATCTGAATGTGATGCTGGCGAAATTGGATCGGCGGAGTATTCCGTACTTTGACTTGGACCCTGCTGGACTGCTGCATGTTGGGTTTGCTGAGATGCAGAACGTGCCAGCGGATCATTCTGTGGTTCTAACGTTGGTTCTGACTTCTTGGTCATAGTGTGAACTTCAAGCACAAAAATAGTGGACGCTTCCTCTTCAACCGTCTCTGTCGAAGTTCTAGTAAGTGTAACAAAAGGCTGTGCTCTTGCTGCACGTTCAGCAGCATTTACATTGTCATTGGTTGAATTTTGCAAAGCAGCCTTAGAATCCTCCCTCAAAGCTTTGATGAGGCTCACTTCCGGCCGCTGTTTCTTCTCATACTTCAACGGGTCAATCCTTGAATTCTCATCATTAGCAACAGATATTGGTCCAAGTTCTCCTCTACCGAGACTACTCGCACTCTTGGAAACGCCACTAACAAGAAGTTCGTTCGTCTGTAAGCCATATTCACCCAAATCGACGTGGACTCCAGAATTCAGATATTTAATCAGTTGTAAAACCTCCTTGATCTCATTGATATAATCATCTGGATGTGGTTCAAGATGTGGTTCAGGTTCATTGTTCAACGATTGGAAAGATACTACCGACCTTTTGTATTCATCGGTCTCAAACAAAGGATTCGAAAGGGCAAGGCCAGTCAACGCCAGTAGAAGAAATAGATCACTTGTCTGCATCATAGATTAACTTGATTAGCGATTAGAAAAGTGCAAGGTATATAAGGAACACAACACTCTTATGGGAACTCAGACAATAAATTTGGATAACATATGTTTGCCCTTGATGTGCCACAAAAAAACAGCACTCAAGATTTGGACATAACAATACGGTTTTGTGTCATTTTAATGTTTTCAACGATCTTTGATAAGAGAAAGTACCCTACTTGCAAGCTCAAAATAAGGCTTTGTAATCTCCGACTGATCTTTGTTCAACACGATAGGTTTACCCTTGTCACTTTGTATACAGATCTCTTTATCCAATGGAATGGACCCTAGAGTTTGTAGCCCGCGCTCTTCGGCAACCTTGATGGCGCCATCAATAGGACCAAAGATATGGCTTTCATGGTTACAATTAGGGCAAACAAAGTAGCTCATATTCTGAACCAGTCCTAATAGTGGAACTTTCATCTTTTCAAACATTGCGATACCTTTGATGGCATCAATCAGCGCCACGTCTTGTGGTGTTGAAACCACAACAGCACCATCAACTTTGACTTGCTGACCAATACTCAGCTGTGTGTCACCCGTACCTGGTGGCATATCCACAACCAGAACATCCAAATTATCCCACGACACTTCAAACAGGAGTTGTTGCATAGCTTTCATCACCATAAGACCTCTCCATACTATGGGAGCATCGGGCTTTATTAAGTATCCCATTGACATAGTTTCAACACCATAGTTCACCAATGGGATTAGCTTACCTTCAGAATTGATTCTTGGCTCTCCGGAGAGATTCATTAGCGTCGGTAATGATGGACCAAACACATCGGCATCTAATATTCCCACACGTTTACCTAACTGCGACATTGCAAGGGCTAAGTTAACACTCACTGTGGACTTTCCAACGCCACCCTTTCCTGAAGAGACTAGAATGACCTTCTTAACGCCAGGTATTTTCTGCCTAATGGGCAATCCAGCGCCCTTACCAGCCTTTCTTGGGAGACCCTATGATCTGTTAGCGGTTTGTTCCAATTGGCAAAAGAAGAATTATAAGACATACCAAAGGATTCTCATGCCCCAGTAATGGCCTCTGAAAACTGAAGCATCTTCTAAGCAACAAAGTTCTCGACATTCTTATGGTGCCAACCTCTACTGTTAGTGTGACCTCAACGGTCTTTGTCTGTTTAGACCTATTGATTCGTTGTGCCCCCTACAAAAGCCAAATACTTCTTCTTTGGAACATTCTGAGAACCGATACAGTTCGCGAAAAAGTAGTCAGAGGGACGTGGCCGGGTAACTGCCGCTTCGCCAATTGAACCCTTCAAGCCAATGAAACGGCGGGAAAATCAAATTGGAGTTCGCGCGAGGGAGAGAGGGAGACGAGCTCTCTCTCGGTGGGACAGGAAAAAACCTTCAATTCCAAACAAAACACGAGAACTTGAAGATTGGAAACAGATATAACCCACATTAGAAATGGCTACTCACACCTCTATCGTCAAGGCAGGTGATTTCATCCTCCGTACCCCAGCCCTCAAGGCCATCTTTGTGCCAGCCGCTAAGTTCTTCTGTGCTTACGCTGGTTACCGTGAGATGGGTCTTAAGTTTGATGACTTGATCCACGAGGAGAACCCAGTTGTTGAGAAGGCTCTTGCCAGATTACCAAAGGATGAGATCTACGCCAGAAACTTCAGAATGTTGACCGCTGCTCAATGTGGTATTACCCACCATTTGCTTCCAGCTGAGAAGGCTGTCAAACCATCCGAGGACAAGCCTTACTTGTTGCCATACTTGTTGGAGCTCGAGGCTGAGATTGCTGAGAGAGAGCAATTGGACAACGCTAAGTTGGCTAACTAAGTTTCCCAGCTTCCATTGCACGATCACATTCTATCACGGTTATAACTTTTTTTTGTTCAGTTTTTAATTTATTCGGAGAGGAAGAGAAGAGAAGATGCTTGTTTAAAGATCCACATTCATACAAAAAGCAAACACACTACAAGTCACTTTTTTTTAAACTATTTTCCAGGTGCTGTTCCATTGTCAATTTTTGTTCTTTTTCTGCAGTTCTGAAGTACGTTATGTGTGCTGGTTAGATTTGAAATCAGTATTGATGACTATTAGATGAACGAAACAGAGGGTTCCATTGCTGGCTTGGAAAACGCTTTCATGTGTATATTTGAGAAAGAGATTAGACATGCTGTCTGATTGGAAGATTTTACTCTGGTCCTGTAGTAAAGTAGTACTCAAGAAATGGGGATATAGATGAGCACACCATGAACAATAGCACATGCAAAGTAGACATTGACTGGTGTAGCATACGAGCATATTTGCTTCTCTAGAGATTGGTGAACCATCTGACGAAATGCTCCTAGTCCAATGTTCTCCCGGTGACTCCAGATCTTGCAGCTTTCTGAAAAGTCGGGCTAAGCGCATATTGGCGTAGACTTTCTTCACTCATAGAATACCTATATAAGGCCATGCACCAAGGTCTCTATCTTTCCTATTATCCAACCATGAAGATCGGAAACAATGGCGACGGTCAAAGAGGTCAAGATTAAGAGCGTTCCTGCCATTCAGGCATCCCTTCCTACGGTACTCACTGTCGCTGGATCTGATTGCAGTGGAGGGGCTGGGATCGAAGCTGATGTGAAGACCATTACAGCTCATGGCTGTTATGCGTTGACAGCTATATCTGCGTTGACGGCAGAGAATACTCAAAGAGTGAACAGCATTGAATACACTCGCAAAGAAGCCCTTGAATCCATTTTCAAGAGTAACTTTGAAGATATCAACATTGATGTGATCAAGACCGGTATGCTGACTGAGGAGGCTATAGATATACTGGCTGACTACGTGTCAAAGTATCACGTTGGTAAACCAATGGTGATTGATCCTGTTATGGTGTCTACTACTGGTGCCGAATTGAGTAAAGAGGAAGTTCTACAACATGGTATCAACAAGCTCATGAAAGCCGTTTCATTGATCACTCCAAATGTTGAAGAGGCAAGAAAGATCTTGAAGCTGTTTGATATTGAGCCAGTCATAGAGAGTCTTGAAGACCTCAAAAAATACGTTGTGATCATACAGGAGAAGACAAAGGCATCCAATGTTCTATTGAAAGGTGGTCACTGCCCTTGGACAGAAAAAGGTAAGCAATATATCACTGATGTGTTATACATCTCAAGCACAAAGTCTATAACCGTTTTCAACTCTGATTATGTTGATACTGAGAACACTCACGGTACTGGGTGCACTCTCGCTTCAGCAATTGCATCCAACTTGGCTTCTGGACTTTCTCTAGAGGATTCCGTGGAAAATGGTATTCGTTATGTACACAGTGGAATCATTTCTGCTGCTAAACTGGGCCACGGAAATGGTCCATTGAACCATGTGTTCCACATTGCCTCACCTTCATTCAGAAGTGGTTCAGGATCTGTCTTTGTTGAAGGCGGATTTGTTGACTATTTGACGAATCATCCAACGGTTAAACCGATATGGACACAATACTTGAACCATCCATTCGTGGAGAAAGTCGCTAATGGAACCCTACCAAAAAGCAAATTCCTGAGATACATATCCCAAGACTATCCTTACCTCGTGAACTATTGTAAAGTCCATGCAGTGTTATGCTCAATCGCCCCAGATCATGACTGTATGAATCGTGAGGTCGAGATCCTCAATGATATCAAGCATGAGCTTTCAAAACATGGCTCTCTTCTTGAGAGTCGAGGAATTACCAACTTCGAGTCCTTAAAGATGAGCGATGCCTGTAAGGAATATGTGAATTACTTGACCAGAGTGGCAGAAGGCCGCGACTGGTTAGAGATCTGTGTCGCGATGGCACCATGTCTGCTTGGTTACCACTATGCTGTATCAAATTTCAAGTGCACCACGAGCATTCCAGAATATAAGGATTGGATTGAGACATATACCTCTAAATGGTACCATGATGCTGTAATCAAAGGTGAAACAAACTTGGAGAGACACTCTCCTGGTATCACATTTGAGAAGGCGGCCAAGTTGGTAAAGATCTTTAGTGATGTCTGTCTTCTCGAAGTTAATTTCTGGAACGATGGATTGAACTACGAAGATGAATAGAAGATAGAAAAATGCGCTTCAATAAGGACAGTGTTCATCTATGTAGTCTGCAATGGATTCTAGAGTTTCCTTCTTCCATGATTTATCGCCAGATAATATCTGTGATCTGATCTGTGATGACGAGACTTTCAAGAGATCATCACTACCTTGATCCACAAAGATTTTCTCGCTCCATTCACATAAACATTCAACATTCTTTCCCTTTCTTATAAGATCCACATACTTCAGTTGCTCTTCAACAGAATAATCCTTATCGCCATCCCTTGTGAGAGCAAAAAGATCATTATGTTCCATAAAGTCTTGCAGAGCAACTGTAGTCGGAACAGGTCTGTAGTACTTATTGTCAAATACCCTCACCAAAGTATCAAACCCCAGAAGAAACGTTAACTTCAGATCATTGATAACACCAGCAGTACTCTTGATCCATTCTTGCACCTGTATTGACTTGTCTGCAAATATTGGTTGGTCTGTCAGTATCACGTACACTGGAACATCAAACTCCTTCTTGATGTTATCAGCCAAAAGACACATCATGTCCAATCTATACTCAAAAGCAGCTGGCTGTGGTACCTTCTTATCACAGTTGTTTACACTCAACATCAACAGTACACCAAAAGAGTTTAAAGGCAGCTGCTTCCCATGGTATGGATATTTCAAAGATCTATCAATCAAAGAGTAATGCCCCCAGTGTGGAGGGTTAAACGATGAGTCCAAGATACAGAGCCTTTGAGTCACTGGGGCTATTGTTGCGGTATGGGTGTAGTACACAACGCTGAAGTTCGCTTTCTGCTCAAGAAAGGGAGCCAGATGGGCCCTCAGAGCGTTTAGTCTGTTCATTCCTGTTAGTGCGTTACGGAAGATCGATGATAGATCAATAGTGAAGTCGCGATCAAGTGCAAACTTAGAGGGCATCGAGTATATACCGAGCTACAGATGATGACAAGAAAACACATAAAAAACATATAAAGCAAAGTCAATTTAAACAACCATCCAGATGGATCCACCGGTAACGATCGCCAGGATGATGGCAGTAATGACACCAGCACCCGCTTTATCACCACTGGTAATATCCAAAGTGGTTTCGGCCAGGGAGTTCGAAGTGGAATCCAGACCTGCACTTGGGTTACCGGTGGAAGTACCACCTGTAGTATTCGTGTATGGAGCGGGTCTCTGCTTGATGAGTAAGTTGTCAAAGATCTCCAAGGCAGACATCTGTTCACCGAGACCGAATTGTTGGTCATTTGATCCAAGAGTCCAATCAAGGCCGCATGTATGACCATCGCGACCAGCAGTACAAGACTTTGCAGCACCTTCTGCTGATGCCACGATCCAGGGATAGATAGTGCTATATGTACTTGGCACCAACACAGCAGTTTGTCCTAAGCAGCGTGAGAAAATGGACTTGAAGGATCTTTGATCGTTGTTACAACCTTTTGTTGATCCTTGACAGGCTCTTTCGTACATGATATCGTCAGTAAAGAAGATCGAAGCGCCTGAGACAAAATATTCAGTTCTGGTGAGCCACTTAGTTTCAGATGTAGCATTGTAAGCATAAGCACAACCAGCCATCAATAAACCCATGTTATATGACCATTCAATGGAAGTGATATCAGAACAGTTATTGGTAATTTGAGCACCATCATATACACTGGCAGCACCATCAGAGATAGTTACAAACCCAACATCAACAAGCCATTGGTATGCAGTATCTGCAACTTCGAAGTATGTCTCATTGCCTGTGTAACGGCCTAATCTGGTTGCCATAGTGAACATACAAGCTGTAGATATGGTGTTCTTATAGGTGTAACCAGAGTTCCAGGTAAAAATCTGCCATCTCAACCCACCACCACAGTTCTGGTCATCCCATCTAGCCCACATGGTGTTGAATACGGCTTGAGACAAGGCTAACCAACCTGGTTGATCCGACGGAGGGTTTGTGAAATTACGTTCAGTAGCTTCCATTACTGCAAGCCCCCAGAAACCTTGATCATCATTACCTTCAGTCATGGACTGGTTCGAAGGGATATAGTCATTGGATGAACCTCTCTGAGCCATTAGGGCATCGTAAATGATGGTATTAAAAGTGTCGTTTTGGCAGAAGAACCAGTAACCCAAGAGAGATCCCATGGCCTCACCAGCTTCCCACCAATAGTATGGAGATTGGAACATACCAACGGTACCACCGTAACGTGTTCCGTCATAATAATCGAGAATACCATCTGCGATGAGGGCAGCTCCATTGCATATGCTCGTTGTGGAAGTGACATCCAAATCAATGGCATGGACTCTGGAGGCCAAGAACATTGGCAACGTAAGAAGTGCGTGAATGCGCATTGTTCCGTAAACTTCAATTTGATATTATGAGTCCTGAAAGTATAGAATACGACTTTGTATGTGTGTTTCTTGAGCGCAGAATATCTGTTATGTCTCAAGTGTCCTGAAAAGATCGACGGATTAAGGACAAGGCTTCTCTCGAAAAGGGACCTCTCGATTTATCTCAGTTGTGATACCTTCAGAGGTTGATGGCTTCAAAACTTATAATATGCGTGGAACGATGATCTGATTGGAGTCTCCCGAGAACACAGAACCTCCTTTCACCTTTCAGGTTTGATGCTGCTATGTCAATTTTTACCAGATATCTAAACACAGGTCGTGAACTATTTATGGAAAAGTTTCGCTTTTGGCCAGATTTTTCGCCAACTATTTTCGTAAATTCGCGACAAAAACATCACACTGCTTGTTGATTTCCTCTTTCGGATTTGGCACTTACAGAGCACAACCTACTTCGAATTAACTTCAACCTTATCTATATTCTAGTTCGTTTTCTAGATGAGTAACCAAACCATCTGCCTTTTCCCGGCAATAAACATAAGTCCAGCCAGTCCTAAGGAGAATGCAAGCAACCATCGACTAGCACTGATTGAGGAACCACTGTTGAATCTAGCAGTTGTGGTACCATCTGATAAGAAATACATGTAATCATCAAAAGGATACGGGAATAGCTTCTTCTCAACCAACATTTTAAAGTCCCATTCAATAGCATCCTCAGTTTTATAATTCCAGAAGATCCAGCCAGCAGTGTCCATCTCATATGAGATCAATTGGATCTCAATGAACTTTCTGATGTCAGCTCTGTGTTGCTTGGACATATCTGAATACTTTCTAACATTGGAACAAGTGAGACTATCACGAGGGGACAATGTGCTTCTACGGTTCAACTGATCCACACTAAATGTCCCATCGTATCTAGCGCCAGTACCTACACCGTTCAACCACTTAGCACAATCGGTGATCGCACCTGACCACTCACCAACCAAAGAAGGATGGTATTGCTGTTCCTGTTTAAGGGCCTTGGAGTAGTTTATGATATCTGTGACGCGTTCTTCGGAAGAATTCTCAAGTTGTGCATCAGTGAACACTTCATAGTGGTGATGATCGATGACAATGCCGTGGAAGTAGTTATCTTCCAAGAAAGTCGAGGAAATATTCTTCACATATGGCAAAGAAACGTTTTTGTAGTCATTATTGAGATGCACATTCCAATAGCCAACAGGCATAAACCCTTCTTGAACCAAGAACCAATTTTCGGAAGAGAACTTCTCTCTGAAGTTATAATAACTGTCATAAGTAAATTGAAGAGTATCAGATGTGTTCAAAGATGGCATCATAGGTTCATTAACGATCTCAATACCGATAACAGTATCAGTGAGATTAAATTGCCCATACTTCTGAAAGATATAATCCAAAGTCTTCATGGTGATCTCTAGGTTCTGTTCATCATCTTGCCAACCAATTCTACCTCTCTTGCCAGAATTATCAAATCCATTCTGCGAACCGGGGACACCATGTAAGTCTATCCAGACTTTGAGACCATAATTTTCAGCCCATTGGATCGACTGGTCTAAATACTTTTCCTGTCCTTGGACATACGGATCATCACTTCTCTTCAGGAATGCCCAATATCCGATAGGGATTCTCACCAAGTTCAATCCGTAGTTCTTAATATCTCTAAAATCATCTTCAGTGTAGTACTCGGACCAGTGTTTCTCCAACTGGGTCTGTGCCTCGTCTTCACCCAACCGCTCACAAAAAGTATACTCATCCACTGGGATCTGGGATTCATTTGACCCAAACTGTTCAAAGAGGGAAGGAGTAATATAGGGCTCAAGAACAAACCATCCACCAAGGGATATTCCACGAATCTTATCAGTGGTGTAGTCCCATATTTCCAGTTCTGTGGAGGTGACATCAGAACGAAGCTTCAGTCTGTGCCCATCGACACCCAACATCAGACATACCCAGATAAGGGTGCCAACAACAAGCCATCTCGTAAACATCTTATATTACGAAGACACAATCACAAGTTAAAAACGAAAGGTGAAACGAAAAGATAGTGCGAGAGTAAGGGCCTAACCTGGAAACCATCTAACGGCATCAAAGGCACCTCTCTAATAAGCAGTTCCAAATTTATCGTCTTTGTGCACAAAAGCTGAAATGCATAGAGCAGCATCACCACTGTGTCCCAGAACGATTGCTTGGGATGTTGACATAAGAGCTGAGTCAGACTTTCTTATGGGGGTTCGCAATACAAAAATGACACAAAAGTTGGGGTAAGAAATGAGAAGGCTTCCAGAGAGGTTAAAGCTGCTTTGGGCCTTAATGGGGGGGGGGACTCAGAGACCGTCATCCGTGGGGTAAAGGGTGTCCATACAAATTTTTATATGGACAATCAAATTACGAATTTCACTTGAAGAATTCCCCCTGAGCTGTTTCCCCTATTCGATATCCAAGTGTGTCACTTAGTGAGGGGTGGTGGTTAGTATTTAGTCTCCTCATCGCGGGTTAAGACCTTGTTGAAGTATATAATGACCCAATGGTGCCACTTTAAATATTGATTTTTTGTATATTTGGAAATTATTTTCCATCAGCAACATTATTATGAAAAACCTCGTCAACAAGATTGCACTTATCACTGGTGCTGCTTCAGGTGTGGGTAACAAAACCGCGTCTGATTACCTCACTGAGACGGATGGAAAAATAAAATTGATTCTTGTGGATATCAACATCGAAGCACTCGAGAAACAGAAGGTTGAGTATCTCAATGCTTATCCAAATCTATCTGATTCTGACATCTATGTGACATACGGTAACCTTTCAAAGGCTGAGCTTATCCACGACTTCTTCATTAAGATTCCAAAGGAGTTGATTGAGAATCTCGATATCTTGATCAACAGTGCTGGTTTGGCAAGAGGCCTGGACCGTGTGGGTAATGTCAATCAACATGACATTGACATCATGTATGCTACTAACATCCTGGGTTTGATGACATTGACTCAGTTGGTCGTCCCGATCTTCCAGAAGCGCAACAAAGGCGACATTGTGAACATTGGCTCATTGGCTGCTGAGGATCCATACCCAGGTGGTGCTGCTTATTGTTCCTCTAAAGCTGCTGTCAAAGCCTACACCACATCACTGAGAAAAGAGATGATTGCCTATGACATTCGAGTAATTTTGATCGAGCCTGGTCTTATCAACACAAACTTCTCGCTTACAAGATTCAGTGGTGATAAATCCAAAGCTGATAAAGTCTACAGTGATTACGAGCCACTTTCTCCCTCTGATATCTCCAATTTAATCATATATGTCACTTCTCGTCCTGCCAACTGTGCGGTCAGTGAAATCGTTATCCTTCCGACTCGTCAAGCTACAATGAGCGATAAAGCATACCGTTGATGGGGGAATATTGCTACTGGCTCTGTCTATTTAATCGTATCTCTGTATGAACCTTGATATCTATTCAATACTTCACATCTTAGTAAAGCTTCTTATATCAAAATCTCATCAACACCGTCTTTCATCAAAACTTGTATATCAAGTTCTTACATAAGCAGATCAAAAGGATCTGTCAATTCCCAACGGGTTTTTTGAGGATTTTCATGCAAAAAATCACAAGCAGCAGATACGCAGAATCTTATAATATCTATTTCCTTTATCAGAGCCTCTTAGACCACATACCACAAGGCAAAATCGGTACCTGATTCAAGGACTCTCTATAATGACGGAGCTGGCGAAACCAAAGAAGCAATTCAAGTCACAGTCCGTGAACAGCCTCTTCCGGCAGCAGACATCCATGGAGACGGGGAGTAATGAAATGAAGAAAAGCAGATCGCCAACTCCAACGGGGACAAAGGTGAAGCTCGTATCAAGGAAAAGCAGAACTGTTGTGCTAACGAGCAAGAAATCAAGTATACAGGGGAAACAGGCTGTGCCTGAGGAGAGTAGACTTGCAGTGTCGACCACTGCCCAGTCACAAGAGATGAGTTCCGAATTATCAGCTGATGAAACCAAGGAAAACAGGGCTAGCATCAGCACAGGAGCCATTCCAATATATGAAGATCCACCGTCTAAAGTTAGTGACCTAGCTTCTGGCGATGATGATCTTTGGTCAGACTTACATTCAAGCATTAATACGGAGGCTAGTATCACTAGAGTGCGCTTAGAGAAAGTTGCTACATATTCTCCAGAATCAAACAGAACTTGGACCTCGCCTAATTCCAAGCTATCCAGCTTTAGGAGAAGTTTTGGTGCACCTGGATTCCAATCTTTAAGCCAATCCCCTCTATCTAAACCAGCTGATTCACAATCACGATTATTCACAGATTTTAACGTCACTCGTCATCACCCAGAGCAGAGATCCAATACCCTTGCTGATCAGCGCCAATGGAGCTCTCCAAACATCTGGAACACAGAGGATAGAAGCTATTCCACTAAGAGTGACTCTGCAATCCCATGGTCTCCTTTTGACATCGAAAGCTTGAGCTTGGACGATCCTTTCAAGATTCCTGTCTCAAGCCCATTTGAATCACAGAGTCGAAGTGGATCGAGGACTTCAAGGTTTTTCCCATCCCCAATGGTGGAGCAAAACCCTTCGTTTGATCACTACCCAAAACAGATGAGCTCAGGTCTTGATAATTCATTCAAGCTTTCTCAAGTGACGCCGCCTATACCCCAATCCCATACAATACAGACCCATTCACAAATGAACTTTGATACTACCGCTGAGGCTATACTACCACCTGGTTTAGAGTCTGAAGAAGAAGTATTCGCATTGGAGTTTGCAAACTCTTCTCAGAAAACAGAACAAGAACTATTCCCTGATCACTTCCAAACCAGCACATCCGTCCCAATCTCGTTATACAACTCACATGAAATCTATGGTAGCAGTACGTCAAACTATTTCCAGCAGAAATGGTCGACTTCTTTTGAACAACAATCATATCCTGAGGGATTCGCTTCAACTTTCTATAAGAGGGGTGCGAATAACTTCATGTTCATCAGAGAGCTACAACCTAAATTGGTCACTTCGAAGCACAAGGATACAGTAGAAGTTAGGGTTTCGTTTCCAACGCCTTCCAAAGAGGATGATGATTCGGATGCCCTGATAAAGATGCGGTGCCATATTGTAAATGTCGATGTCCGTGATTTGGAGGGGCGCATTGGAGGTATAAAAGTTGCTAAAAATGGTGGCAGTAGGGGCCGTTTCAGCACACGAGGTCCCCACAGGGGAATTGGAAGACGGTAATAATGGTAAAGTACCTATATATTTATATGCTTAGATGTGATGTTATAGATTGGGACTTCAATTGTAGCACACTTGTCTCTTTAGTATGCCCCACCGTTTAGCACCGCCTCGGATATGTCTTGAAAATTGTGTAACATCAACAGAGAAAAGAAACTAGGCCAAAGAGATAGAAACACAGGCGGAGAAACCACACAAACCGCGCAAACCTCAGGAGCAACATAGAGCGCTTCCAAATGCTCCGGCGAGATTTGGACTTCCGAGCGCTATTCGAGGCAGCGATGCCAGATATCAACGGTACCTTTGACCTCTATGAGCTTACGGCTGGCACACTAACCCTCTTCAATGGCTCAAACTATACTCTAACATATCCTGCCATGTACTTGACGAATTTCTCCGTCGAGAACTCTTTATCAACTCAGGAGATTGTGACGAACATCACTGCCCACGGAGCAATACTTAACGATGTCTTCAAGAACAAGCAGGCCTTTATCGGTGGGTTTATCTCCATCATCTTGGTGCTCTGTGGCATAGTAACAGCTGGATGGATGCTGTTCCTATTGCTTCTCTTATCAGCAAACTCTATTCCTAACTCCCTTATGCTGAGTAACTTGTTCTTTTGTGCCACCTATACTGCCATGTTGACGAAACTGACGAATGTTCTAAGGACACAAGTGGCTGAGAATCTCGCTGACACTAATACGATACAATATGTTGTCACTTACACCACAGACTCAATTATACTTCGATCGATCACCTCATTCTTCATATGGCTCTCGTGGATTGATCTGCTGGTACAGATCAACAGGCATACCCTCAAGAGACAGATAATTATCATTGGTATGACGTTGGCTTGTTTGAGTTTAGGATTCAGCGTGACGTTTCTATCCATATATTGGGATACATTTGTCGTCAGTCCTAAATTTCTGGCTATCAAAGTGATCCACTATGTCTCTGAATTTGTGATCCTGCTTCTCTTCACGGGGAATATCCTATACTATTCATGGCGCAAAAGGAAATTTGCCTATCATCGCAAGACCATGGCCCTGGGGGTATTCTGTCTATTGACCTTGATATCCCCCATGGTGTTTACTGCTGTGGACCTTGCATCAGATGCAATAAGGACATGGGCTACGTATGTTTATACATTCTCCAAACTTTGTGTCACAATCACTATTTGGGAATGGTTACATACCATACGCGCTCTTGAACTGCGATACGAGAAAAAAACCGTTCTTGGAAGGCGAATCTCCAACGATAGTTTTGCTGATGCTCCTGATGATACACATGATCCACAAATAACGAACAACTACATTCTCAAGACTGTTAACATTGTCTCCGTCATTGCTGCCTTGAAGTCACCAGTTAACCTTGCCCATAGATTGATGAGATCCAAGAATCCAGCTAAGAGAGATTCTGATCAACAAATACAACTCTACGACATGGTTCCAACTTATACAAGAGACTCGAACTTATCTCAGCAGACGAGCCTCTCCCTAGAGGCAGACCATCCTCAGTTTGAAGTAGACCATCGCTATCTGCGGAACACGCCATCTACTGCTCAAGCAACGTCAAACCCAACGCCTGTGAGCTATTTCGCCAGCGCAAATACCCAGCTGGACATCTCAAAGTATTCCAATTCTAATAATGACAACCGTAACGATTCTAACGATCAAAATTAATGAAATCACTTTAGAGAGATTTTTTGCTTGTAAAATAGAAGATTCTAACCCTTCGGGCTTTCATCGCGAACCCTCTCCAACTTTCCAGAACAATCCGGGACTGGCGCATATAAAAGTGACACTTTATTCCTACCGCAAAACTTCCCCAATTAAACTTGTCCAAAGGCGCAAACGATGCTATCAAGAAGAATAACACCACTAAGAAACGTTGCTAGAGCAGAGCTGAAGCAGCTGTCGCGGACGACGCCTCGCGCAATGGCTGCGTGGGCCACCGTCAGAACTATGGGGAATCCACATTCTGCACATCCCTTGGGCTCATTAAGCCAATTAAGGTTCGCTAGTAATGGGAACTTCAGAATGAACATGAATCCACAGGAGCAGGAACCTGAGAAACCAGCGCTGGAAAAGTACGGGACTAATTTGACTAAACTAGCTGAGCAAGGTAAACTCGACCCTGTCATTGGTAGAGATCAGGAGATACAGAGAGCCATTCAAATCCTTTCCAGAAGAACGAAGAACAACCCGGTGCTGATTGGTCGTGCAGGTGTTGGTAAGACCAGTTTGATTGATGGATTGGCTCAACGTATTGTGAAAGGTGAAGTGCCAGAGAGTTTGAAGAACAAACAACTGGTGGCACTGGATTTGGGTGCCTTGATCGCCGGTGCGAAATTCAGAGGTGAATTCGAAGAAAGATTAAAATCTGTGTTGGAGGAGATCGACAAGGCTAACGGTGATATCATTGTCTTCATTGATGAAGTGCACATGTTGTTGGGATTAGGCAAGAGTGACGGTTCTATGGACGCTTCAAATATCTTGAAACCTAAGCTCGCAAGAGGCCTCAGATGCATTTCAGCAACTACTCTTGATGAATTCAAGATTATTGAGAAAGACCCCGCACTGACAAGAAGATTTCAACCGATCTTGTTGAATGAACCAAGTGTGGCTGATACTATCAGTATCTTGAGAGGTTTGAAAGAGAAGTATGAAGTCCACCATGGTGTCAGGATCACAGACGGAGCCCTTGTCTCCGCTGCAACTTTAAGTAACCGCTACATTACTGATAGATTCCTTCCAGATAAAGCTATTGACTTGGTTGATGAGGCATGCGCGGTGTTGCGACTACAACACGAGTCTAAGCCAGATTCTATCCAAGCACTTGATAGATCAATCATGACCATTCAGATCGAATTGGAGTCTTTGAAGAAGGAAACTGATCCTTTATCTGTTGAAAGACGTGATAAGCTGGAGAGTGATCTGCAGTTGAAAAATAACGAGCTTCAAAGATTGACGGAAATTTGGGAAAAGGAGAAAGCTGAGATCGATTCTATCAAGAATGCAAAGAAGGACTTAGAAAAAGCTAAGTTGGACTTGGAGATTGCACAAAGAGAAGGTAACTACGGTAAGGCCTCTGAATTGAGATATGCTAAGATCCCAGAATTGCAAAAGAAGGTTGAAATCAGTGAGCAGGAAGAAGCTAAACCAGACTCTTTGTTACACGAATCGGTCACTTCTGACGATATATCGAAAGTTATCGCTAAGATGACTGGTATACCTATCGAAACCGTGTTGAAGGGAGATAAAGACCGTTTGCTATTCATGGAAAACTCTTTGAAGAGTAGAGTTGTTGGTCAAGATGATGCCATCCATGCTATTTCTGATGCTGTTAGATTGCAGAGAGCCGGCTTGACTAGTGACAAGAGACCAATTGCAAGCTTTATGTTCTTGGGTCCAACAGGTACTGGTAAGACGGAATTAACTAAGGCACTTGCTGAGTTCTTGTTTGATGATTCTAACAATGTGATCAGATTCGATATGTCAGAGTTTCAAGAGAAACATACCGTCTCTAGACTCATTGGTGCTCCACCGGGTTATGTTATGAGCGAATCTGGGGGTCAATTGACTGAAGCTGTTAGAAGAAAACCTTACTCGGTCGTCTTGTTCGATGAGTTTGAGAAGGCACATCCAGATGTCTGTAAGGTACTGTTGCAAGTGTTGGATGAGGGTAAATTGACCGATTCTCAAGGTCACAGTGTTGATTTCAAGAACACTATTATTGTAATGACCTCCAACATTGGCCAAGACATCTTATTGCATGATGAGGAAATTGCTAATGACACTGGTAAAGTTTCTGATGCTACAAAGCAGAAAGTCATTGAGGCGATGAAGAGGAACTATCCACCAGAATTCATCAACCGTATCGACGATGTCCTTGTCTTCAACCGGTTATCCAAGGAAGTCCTTCGTAGCATTGTTGATATCAGACTCAAGGAAGTTCAAGAGAGGCTCATCGATAAAAGAATCACATTGGAGCTTTCTGATGAGGCTAAGGACTGGTTAACGGAGCAGGGCTATGACAGCTTGTATGGTGCCAGACCTCTGAACAGATTGATCCAGAAGAAATTGTTAAATCCAATGGCTGTCTATCTGTTGAAAGGTCAAATCAAGAACACTGAGACTGTTAACGTTACCATTAAGGATGGTGAACTTTTCATTGAACCAAATCACACAGAGGAGGAGGCTGCGCAACAGCAGAGTGAAGATGGATCTCCTAGACACAAGCCCAAGGTTGACATCATAGAAGACGATGAGTGATGTTATGAACAAAAATAATTATGGTTAATGAATATGCATATACTGAAACGGATGGATCGTAGAATAAATATGCTTTAAATAAGGTGAATAAATACACGATGGTGCTTAAGACCTGAACGTATCTGCTTTGGAATCAGCAGCTATGAATTTATCGGTCCACTTGATGTTATCTCTCAATAGATTTGGCTTTTTTGCCTCAACGTGCTTTCTCCAGATGATATCCGCTGGATCTTGATCTGGCTCTACCCATTCGAAATTCTCACCACCGGTAAGCCAATACTCCTCCAAGAGTTGTTCTGTCTCAGGAGGAATCAGTTCAATGTTTCTGCGTTCCATCGCCTGCTTGAATCCATTACTAGCAAAGCCCTCATGACCATTGATCTTGATATCAGCCTCTGCGATCTTAGATAGCACACTAATCTCATCGGCATGAATATACATATGATTCATTGGTACGCCATTCTTCCAACGGATGTTATCCACTCTTCCAATGAACTTCCCCCCAAAGGCTACGTATCCAAAGAATGACATGTTCAAGACATATGTGGCAAACATGGCAAAAACACCAGCAGTCGAGGGTAATCCTAACAGACTGATTCCATAATGCATCGCACCACCCACACTAATAGCACCAATCAAAGTCTTCAGTATAGTGTTGTTACGTTTCTCTGTCATAGTCTTCAAATATTGTGGAGAAGCAACTGTGAGATCGACAACTTTGACGGCATTGTGAATATCAGCATCCCATAAACACAAACGAACAGCAATCTCTGCTAGTGGCTTTTCAATGAGGTCCCTTGAAACCACATTATAAGATTCTAAAAGTGGCGACACGAGTGTCGATGGTGGTTTCAATAGAAGGATCTTCTTCAATACCTTTTGGTCGAGATTTTTTTGTGATTCAGTAAATGTCTTCGTCAGCTGAATTAGATCAGTTTTCTCCTTAGATAATGATGTCTCAGAGTATTTAAAGATATCTTTGAATACTTCTAGAAGTTTTTGTTCTTCCGAAGTCTCTTGTAGTCTTGAATTGACAGACTTTTGAAGATTGGCAAAGCTGTCGAAACGTCTAAAGAGGGCAGTCGACATGCTCAATGCTCTCCTTGGGAATATGATCATTTTCATCTCTTACGTAGCGGACCTAATGGATGAGTCAGTTAAAGTATACCTACCAAAGAGATAAAAACAAACACACATAGAAGTTCTCAAAGTTCCATGGTCCTTCAATACGCCGGGCATTTCCTGGTTTGGCCACTTCTGGCGATATGTTTAGGTTGAAAAAGAAAAGGTCCAGTCGAGATTTGAACTCGAGACATTCTGTGAGTGAAACAGACGTGATAACCACTACACTACTAGACCTTCTTCGAAGGTTAGAAACTATGAAAAAAATTATCATACTTATTAATTCATCACTCTTCTGCCTTGAGATGAAATCTGACATTTCTTCTCAAGATCACAATAAATGAGAAGCCAGTACTTTTAATGTTATTGAAGAATCGCCAAAAACCCTTTTAAACATCGCCTGTTCGTTGCCCTTTCTTCTGCCACCCCAAAATCCGCCCGGGTAATTTGGCAGAAAACCTGATAAACACTTCACTCCTCGAAGCAATTGACATTGACATCTCACAAGGCAACTGAGTGGAAATGTCATCGTCTTCGCATCTTAAGGATGGGCCCAATACTGGAGCCCAAACTACAACAACATCAAAAGGCAACGGAAATGATGCTCATACCAACACCATGGCAAGGGAAAGGTTGATCAAATTGATATCTGTCAAGTTGAAAGAGGCAGCGATGGATTCTCCGAGTTTCAGAGCCAGCACCAACTATCAGAACTCACAAGTCGATCAGATCGAGCAATGGATTGATGGCCTGCTCAAGGCAGTGAAGCGCTATCCCGGTCAATTCTCAGATTTCAAAGAGTTCAACTCTGTTATGGCTGGACAGTTGATACCAGATTTCTTCAAGACTTCCATGGTAGATCAAGATACTACTCTATCAGTTTTAGATTTCACAAAGATTAACCTGGAAAGTTTGTGGGATTCTGGAACAAAAGATTTGAAACTTAACGATTCTGAAATTACAGACCTCCTCACAGAGTTTTCAAAGAAGAACATCAAAGCATATAAGGATATGAGAAAAAATCTTGAATATCTCCAAGGTAAATATGATTCATTCCTATCAAAATTTGTTGCTCAATCTAAGACCAGAGAGCCATCTGCATTGAGGGAAGATGCCTTCCAGCTATACGATGTGAGGCAATCATATCTAGCTGCTTCTTTGGATATCTGCGTTGAGACCTCCAGGTTCCAGAATCAACTGAACACTATGTTACTGATGCTCTCGCATATAATTTTTGAAGATAAGTCTACTTATGAGGCCAGCTACGACCTCAAAATAAAATCATGGTCCGAAGCTGAATCCAAGTCGATCAAGTCGTTATTACAAGACATGAAGCAGTCAAGAACACAGATCGAAAAGGCCACGGTGTCACAATGGGAACCATCAAGGGATCTGAGAGATCACAATGTCGCCTTGATTAATCCTTCGCAACTTCTCGTGCATAGTTCGGATGACTTCGATACGGGTGAAAAACATGGATGGCTTTTCATGAAGACCACAGTGGGTAAACCTGCTAGACAAATTTGGGTGAGAAGATGGGTTTTTGTTAAGAATGGTATTTTTGGTCTCCTTTCTCTTGCTCCTTCCAAGAACTTTGTCCAAGAGACTGATAAGATTGGCGTACTGTTGGCCAATATCAGATATGCTCCAGACGAAGACAGAAGATTCTGCTTTGAAGTTAAAACAATTGATTGTACTATCGTTTTCCAGGCGGAGTCTTTGGCAGAGCTCAAAGAGTGGCTAATTGTATTTGCGTATGAAAAGGAAAAAGCCATCAATGCCTCTGATAGCGAGATGGGGAAATATGCATTTGGTCGTTATCCTCCGTTATTCCATGAATTTGCTTCTACGTCTCTAACATCCGTCGATATTGAACTAACAAGCTCAAAGGTTGAGAATTCCAACCATGATGAAACTCATGCATTGATCACATCATGCTACTTAGCGAACCTTGTGGACGATTCAGAAAGCACGGAGTTCAAATTCTCAACCTCAGCGACTGGTGAATTTAGAGAACCAGACTTGAACCCACCAATGAACACTGCTCGTTCCAAACTGGCTCTCATCTCACATGCATTCCTGCAACCAACTGTTATACCAACAGCAGTTACAGCCAACATCTGGGGTAGTGTTAATTGGGGTATCTACTATATGAATGATAGTAATAGTAATTTTAACGGATTCTTTGATCATACGGGATTTTCGAAAAATAACCTTACATCGTTAAGAAACTGCAGAAACTACCCATCATATTATCCGGCTCATTTGAGAAATTATGATATCCAGCTTAAGTCACTATTCGAGTCTGCCATTGATCCCGAGGAGTTAGTTGTTGCCCACTTTACCTGTTTATGGGCATTGAATCCATCCCAAGAGCTATCGGGTCGCTGCTTCTTGACAACCAAGTGTGCCTACTTCTACTTGAACAGTACAGGATTTGTGTCTCTTATGAAGAAACCATTGATTGATCTCGTTGCTGTTGATATCACTACGGATAAGAACTGGGATGTCTTGAAAGTGTACGATGTTGATGGCCTAAGCATGAGAGGACGTGTGTTCTTGGAAGATGGAATGCTAGTTCAGAAGAAAATGGAGCTTTTAATTAACAATATGGCCAGATCCAAGCCGAAACCGCAATCGGAAATTATCCCAATACTTGAGTCTCTTCACGTCGAAGCTTCAAAAAAAGCAGAACCCACATCAAAGATCGAGAAAGAACTTCCAGCAAAGAGCCTTGACGAGCTCAACTCCTTTCAACTATTTAGTGGTGCTGATGCGAGTAACGCTACCATGAGAACAAACTACCTGAATGAGTACAATCTTGTAAAAGCTGAGCTGTTCAACGCTCCAGCAAAGGCAGTTTTTCATATCATGTACGGTGACCACTCATCTCTTTCTAGAGACACATTATTATTGATTGACACTGATGAGTTCAATATATCTCCATGGTATCGTAATGGTAAAATGATGACTAGAGTGCTAGACTACAAGATTGCATTATCAAGGACTGCCATTAATTTTTCAAACTCTGAAAAATCAATAAAGAACAGATCAGTCCAGACTATTGAAGAATTCGTTGATAATAAGTACTATAGGGTCGAAGATGTGAGAAATTCATTCGAGACTTTTGGTGGTGACAGATTCAGTATTCTCAAGAAAGTCGTCATCATTGAGACAGATGCGAAGACGTGTAAAGTTCTTTTCTATTCAAAAGTTAAGCCAGGAAAAGGGTCAAGAAATCCACTTATTAGCAAGTTCTTTGGAAAAGTGGGCGCCAACTTCCAGAGACAAGAGATTGAATCAATAACACAGAAAATACACCAATCAATCTCTAACTTGGGCACGCATGGTCAAGTTATCAAAGCAATCAGAACCTACGGCAATTTGAGTCAGTCTGAGCAAAGCTACAAACCTAAAGATGATGTGATTTTTCACCTGACGTTTGGACTTTTATTGAGGTACTATTTCAAAAAGATACTATTCTATCTGACATCCGTTATTCTGAACGTTGGTCATTACTCGTCTAACGGTGTGTCACAATTTCTTCTTGGAGTCACAACATATAAGATCTTGACGTCCTTTCTGTTTCTGTCCGCGTTATTCAATGTCTTCCTAATCGGAAGATCCACTGTGGCATTCTGGAACTCAAGAAATTCGGCAAATCTGATCAGAAACTTCAGACAACAAATAATTAGCAATAAGATGGAACGCTCTATCTCTTTAAACGATCTTGAAATCCTCACTTCCTATGACTTTAACAGTTCATCTACCTGTTTTAACAAGTTTATGTCCTCGATTACAACTGATGATGCAGGTTATGGCTATGATCAGAGAATCAGAGAGTCAAGACACCAGATTGCACTTAAAAGAAATGAATTGTTGGTTGATCTCAAGATCCTAGAAAAGGTGGAGAAGGAGCTGGTGGCTGGTGACTACAAGAATTTTGTGCTATCAGAGCTCAACTTATGTAAGATTTCGCTGGATGAGATGCATGTGGAAAATGAATCTCTGAGTGAATACTGTGATAGCTGCATCTCCGAGTACAAAAGAATTTCACAGGAACTATTATGAACCACTTTGATATGACCAAAACGGAAACTGAAATAGTTTTTATTTATCTGTATCCGTAAAATCCTATAAACCTCTCTTAGCGAGGTTGTCAGCAATGTCTAAATATAATGCGACACTGTCAATTTCAGGTCCATTTGAACCTGGGGTAACCACGCTAACAGCTCTTTTGATGGCATTTGTCCAATTGATTAAATCTAAATGGTCAACATTCATCAAAGTGCCGAGGTAGGTTCCCCATTTAGAGGATTCGACACTTACCATACCGTCGTTATCGCCAGCTTTGCTCTTGATTATACTCCAACTTGCGTAGAACACATTGTACCATGCTGGCTTAAATTCTGCACCATAGCTGAAGTAATGCACATTCGGATCATCCTTCACCCTCTCGTTAAACCGTTTGAGGTACTCTGTAGTTAATTGGTTGAAACTTGGGGGCAGAGTGACCTTCTGTGGGAATTTTTCAGCAAGGTCAACTACGAAATCAGCCATCTCTGAACCTCTATGTGGTGTCGAAACTGTAGTTAGGCTGACAATTTCGTAGTTTTGCTTTTCAAGTTCTGATATAAGGTATCGTGAATCCAAACCACCCATAGAGTGCGCTATAAGGTTCACTTTTACTTTTTTGTCACTTTCCTTGAAGTTTGTCTTACTCTGGTTCTTCTCGTTGCACACCTCATTCATACTCTCATCACGAAGCATCTCTACTTCACGAGAGATGAAATGGTTCAATTTCCGGGATCTCTCCTCAATACTACCAAATCCAGGAACTCTAGCTACAAGGACTTTTGTTCCCTTTGCCTCGAGAGCCTCTTTGATTCCGAACCAATACTCGATGGCAACACCGTCACGATCAACAACAAAATCACGCCTCGAGGTGCCCGTATTCTTGCTCAGGCCGAGAAGATAAGTTAAAGACGGCACAACCATTAGCTTGTCGAATCCCGAGAGCCCATGACATAATACAACAGGATATTTTGGTGTTTGGTATTCTTTCCTCAGCCTGAGCTCATTGATACAATGGTCCATGTTCTCTTTGGAAGGCTCGATCTCCATATGTTCTGAAGCATGCTCTAAGCGAGACCAATAGAACCATTTCTTAAAAGCATCCATAGTGGTAGCATATGATTCATCACCATCGTCTTGATCTCTATCTGAGCTTGAGTCTAACGAGATAAACGGTCTCGAGATGCCTGTGCCAACAACAATAGTTGTTGTCAGAAGAGCAAAGCAACGCTGAAAGTAGTGAGAAAATGCTGGCATATTTTAGTATATGCGAAAATTCGCCTCCATAATATTGAATAGCAATCGCTTAATGAGAAGTTTTCTCTTGGAACTTTGGTTGTGATAGCAGAAAGATGTCTTCTTTTCGTATCTAACCGGTGTTTGCAAAATTGTGTCAAATATCGGCGATAGAGAGAAAAATTTTCTTTTCTCTATCGGTAGCTGGTGGCTTGCGAGCCAATTCGATCGGAGACCTCTCTCAAATAATTTCAGATAATCACTGTGCTTGCGTTGCGATTACTTGTTGACAAGGATGATTTCCGTTCATATTTTAGGCATTGATTACTACATAGATATTTGATACCACTCATTTATTTTCGTTTATCTGGTTATGAAATCTGTTTAGTCCATTTTGGCTCTCTGTGGTCAGGTGAGGACGTACGAGCATAGCTTGAATTTTTTGGGGCATGAGTATGCAGATGAGGAAATGGGGAGTTGACAAGTTCAACTAACGATCTTAACCTCATATACAACGTCACGATCTCCATACAAGAAGAAGAAGAACCAACCAAGGTCACAGGGGCTGAGGTGTGTACCTCGCCGGAAGTCCAAGTAGACTACACACTCACAAGACTCTGATATTTCTTTCAACACCAAAGAACCGAAAAACTCACTTCCGACTATTCTTTCTAGAGCGCTGGACGGTGGGTGATGTGATGCCCAGATACTTGAATCATTGGAGGTATTCTCGGGGTATCTTCCAATACTTCATGGAATAGTACATCTAATTTAAATTCTCGCTGTCACCTTTGCATAGCTTCTACATAAAAAACATATATGTTCAAACATCATGCGTTCAAGAAATCTTATTATGAACTGCGGTGGCGCATATGGTACCATTGGAAAGACGATATTCATTTGTACTATACATATATTGATTATAATCTCAGTCTCTCCATAAGGTCTCATTCTGATAACACCTACCCTATGTACAGTATTTATTTTAGTATATTTTTTTAAAAAAAATTATAATTTATTGTATTCAGTCTCAGCGCCACACTCACTAGCTGCCTTATCAACAATTAGTGTTGCAACTGTCTGCCATCTGAGCCCCATCTTTATCACTGATACATGACTCATCTAGATCACCAAAAGTTTTAATGTATAATTGCCCCTTAACGATATTTTGGTAGCCAATAGCATCGTAATAGTCACCTTCACCCACATCTTTAGCGGCGAAGCAATCCTAGCACATCGAATATCCGTTCATAAACGAAAATAACTCTTACCATGCCTTATTGCCATCACTGCTCGCCACCAGTGTAAAAATCATCCAGACATGGTCAAGCCCATATTTTATTCCATATATCTCATGTATAATTCACAAACCTACCAGAACCACGTTTGATTATACTTTCTTTACCACTGAAGAGCGCACTGTCAACTAGCTCATCTACACTACCACCTGTCAGTCCGAGCGCAATATGGTACGCCGGATTGTTAATACCCGAAAATGCTGGGTTCTGGTCCGGTGCTTCAGGTAGCGTAACATTACAGGATACTAGTAACGTGGTGCCTGCAACCAGTCCACGTTTCTTAAGAGAATGCAGGTTGATCCCAACATTAATCAGCAGCATACACCTGACAGAGGCCGTGATGTTGTGTGTCGTCGGTAATCCAATAACGAAATTGTCAATATGTAAGTGATGGACCAAACCGCGCTTGACCTGCTCAGTCACACCTCTAGGGCTATCACCTCTAGGACTATCACCTCTAGGACTATCACCTCCTGATCTGATGACGCTCACGACACTTGACAGCGCTAGGATAGCGCCTGAGACATAGCATATTCCAGCTTGTCCGCCGTTTCATGCTTCAGCTCCATATAACTCCCACGCACCAACGCATTCGACAACAATGCCACTCTTCTATCGCTATTGATGAAATTCCACCAAGCTCGCCTCTTCATAGCGTGGCGCACTATTCTGGATTATGCTTTAAAAATTTCAATATAATACAAGTTATGGGGAAGAGCATTAGAGCTGCTAGTAATCGAATAGCCATTTGACACCTACTAATTCTGTATGGGGCCTCAGTAGTTTGTTTCATTTTTTCGTTGGTAGAATGCTTAGTTTACTTAAAAGTATACAATCAAGAAGGTGAGAGATTTTAGCTTTTTATAACCGCCGGGCACCCTTATGGGCACCCTTATGGGCACACTCCCCAAAACAGATAGTAAGGGCAGATGGCGAACTTGTTTTACATACGGTCAGGGCATCATATGTTTCAACAATGCATGTGTGTCTTCATTGGCTATTATAGAGATCATAAGGCTTTCCGACTATTTGATCCTCGCACTCAGAGTGCTATTGTGTCCAATCAGGACCATTTTGATAAGAGAAAGCTTCAATTCGAGGAATGAATTGTCGTTGATGATGCAGCTATTGAGAAAGATTTTGCATCTGGGTCTATTACTGGTGGTGAGCCGGTGTTCCCGTGTTTAACAAAAATTATCCTCTCTCGTCTAGGGATGTGGCAAAAATCATCCGAACACAATCTACTTCCGAGGATGGGTCTGACTTGTGAGATGAATGCAATGTTCAACTAAGGGAACTCCACCAAGATAAGAGTGAGGCTGCCATAGCAACTGACGATTATATTGACACTTCTTGTACCCCATCTATATCTGTTGAAAGTATAGAGTTGTTCCTATATCAAACACATTCTCTATATGTTGTCCGAACCATATCGGTCCAGATAGGAGCTGCCATGTCATCACGTGTCAATAATAGCAGTACTGTGATGGGTGCATAAGTCCGATATCTAGACACTCTTTCATTTTATACTTTAACAAAGGTAAACATTATAAACCTAATTTAATGAAGTATTAACTACTAAGGATGGCCATTGAATCAAAAAAAATCGTATCCGATATTCGATTCGAATATTCACTCAATAATTTCCTTTTTTGGCACTCTATTCTGTCCTGATAGATCTCAGAGACATAATGACATCACATATACCACATATGTGTAGCTATCCAGTTCTGTTATATTCATGACTCTACTACTTGTTTTGATAACAGGGGTTGATATCCTTTAATTTCATTTTATTGCCGCTAAGGAAAAATCCTAAATCTCACTTGAACAGCAACCTGAATCCAGCACTTCTCTATCCAGCTCTGATCCCAAACAGCAGAAAAACTGGAGCAAGGTTTGCTGGAGACAATCCGAACAACAGAATGTGAGTTCTGTAAGTAAGACCCGAGAGCTTTCGAGAAAACGGATGAAAGGTTTCTCTCGTCGTCCCAATCATCATCTAAACAAGAAGCATCTATTCTTAGTGCTTCCACTGTTGAATTTCCTCTTCTTTGTGTTTGAACTTTCTAGCTTATACTTCTTATGTCTTGCAACTTCAGATGATGACCAAAACAACATTGGAACTGCAAAGAGGAATGGCTTAAGTTAGAAGTTGCAACGATTATGAACTACCGAGAGAGACCTCTTCCTTGCATTGGCGCGACTCGTTAAAATTTCGATCCGTTTGCTGCAATATCCGAAAAAGGAAATGAGATGATTAGAATTGCTTTAGGAATACCATTTCAATTGTAACAGCCTGGCATATCTTGGTAATCTATGTCTATATATTTGATATATCAAATACTTCTATATGCTTAAACAAAAAAAGATTGTATTTTAGTATAGTTATTCTACATTATTCAAAATCACTTCAGATTATTTGAAACAGTTCTTCCGGTGAGAATTATCCTGCATATTATTATATCTATTTTCTGCAAAATACAGCTTAAATTTACAAAAAATTAATAAAGGAATCGCCGAAAATTCCAATAAAACAAATTCATAACACATACCTTCATTAGTTGACGAGATATGAATGAACTCATACTCGAATAAAATGAGGGGGTCTGAGCCCTGATTTGACTGTGTGCTCGAATGCGAAACGAACGCGAATAATATCCGATTCGCGACCATCCCTAGTACTATTTAGGAAGGAATAGGGATGAGATCAAATTGAATACGCGGCAGACCTCTTGGTTTTATTCGAAAACTACAATGATGTGTATCATATTTTCATTGGAGGTATGAAACCAAGAGTAGAGTTAATCGATTACTTTGAGTTCCTGATGGCTATTTTTGATATTTTCAAGGCTTAGGAAAAAAAATAGGCATCATTATAAGGTCAGACGATTCGGTTCTTTATTAAGAAAAGTTAAAGTGCCTTGCGATACGAAATTTGCCATTCTTCATTCAAGATTGTGGATTTCTACCTCGATCTGTGAGAACATCTTTATCTCATGGGATCCACTCAACTAGGCAAATAAAGTGATCTGAATTCCAAGAATTTTCAACTTGTGTTGAGGAACATGATATAGAAATCAGATTGAACGTGCCTCGAATGGAGCTGGACAAAAGTGAGAGTTGCGATGTCAACTTGTGAGTGGCCACAGAACTGGCCAAAGTTCAACGCTTCATATCCCGATTCATGCCATAAAAAGAGGAAGCCTGCTCATACCATAACACCATTTTCAACATAACTTCATAAGTTTTGTCATAAAAGTTTGAACAAATTAGGATCATGAAAAACATTTGTAGTTATGTTATAAGATACTTGAAGATCTGCAAGCACGACAGTGAATACTGGAAAAGAGGCCAAAAAGATGATGTCGTAGTGGCAAGTCAAACAGCTATGAATTTTGAAATATACGCCATGATGAAGAATCATCATCTAGATTAGCAGAGACATAAGCAGAATAAACTAAGAATGCTTCCACACCTGCTCTTTCTGAACTTTCGCGAATTCTTCAACAAAAGACTTATATCGTGTGAAAAATTGTTCTACAGCGCGTTAAGTGAGATCCTTCGATACTTGTTCAAAAAGACCATCCTATTTTGTTGTCCTTGCGGATGCTTTCTCAAAAGTAACCTCAGTGACAAGTGTCAACTGGTAGCTTATAACATTTCGAGCTGGACGGATCCATCAATTAGCGAATAAGCCTATGTTCTCGCTCTCTTACTTGAAGTAGCTTTCAGGAGACAACTTCCTGGCCAGGGATGCAAACTCCTAATGGAGCCAACTCGATGATGAGCGCAAATACAGCAGTGGCAAAAACACAAGCGTTCTTCCCAGCACCACTTACAAGGTCCAAAAGAAGAACAATTAGAAAGATATCATAGGATAAGATATCACTATCCTTGACCTTTTTTCAGAAAGTGTTAGATTGCTTATCCTTTATGTTCGTAAAAATCACCAGAATTCTTAAAAAAATGAATGGCTTCTTTGAAATAACCTCGGAGGGCGTTAATTTGCCAGCATCAAAGTCCTACCATAACTGAACGATGACAATTCCAAGTCCAGATCATTAAGCGGAGAAGGAGAAGATTTACAAATCATCCTTTGTGAAGTCGCAAAACACAAACAGAATCGACAATAACTTTGTCGGTTCTCTGATCTCTTCTTGCTATCACAAATTAATGGCTCATTGTATCTATGTAGTGGGCGTAGTATGACTTCGTATTTCGAAGCTGCAATGGTGCGTTTTATCTCAACACGAAATTTCGATAAATGGTCTCCAACGTAAACTCTCTGATCTTTGCTCTATCTGACAATCAAAACAACCAGATCACAAAATCAGTAATAGACAAAATCTGACAACCTTGGATGCAATGAAATTTTGCCACTTCTTTACAAAGACACGGATAAATGTAGATATGTGCTTGCAATAATTTTCTGCTTGTTATAGAGATTGAGCTGCGATGAAATCAGCAACAGCTGAAGCACTTGACTACGGTTGGCTACCAGCAGCAAAATCAGTATCGAGCAAAATCATTAGGAATATCATCTGCAAAAAGGGCAACAAAAGAATCAGCCTTTACAGGATTATCGAAGGTGAGGAGGATTTTCTCCCTCAGGAAAGTCACTCAACGACTCATGGACGGACTCTTCACTAAGGTGTCCGGCCCTTCCATGGGGAGCCAGTACATCCCTTCTTACAATACAAGGTAGCGCTTCAATCTCATCAGAATTCTTCTTCAATTCATCAGAGGCCTTCTTGTCAAGTTTTTTATATTACTATTCACTTCCTTGAATTTCCTTTCAATGATGATAACACTACTCCCTCTGTCCTCAACTATTAACTGTAGGTATTCTGCTTGAATAGTCCACGATGCTTTCGCGGAAAACTTCTCTGTATTATTCAAATCGTCTGGGATTGTGAATCGATTATGCTATAAAATTTACGCTTCACGCTGTTAACATCACCACGAGCAGTGGAAGGCTCTTCGATTTCAGCACTTCCTTCCTCCTCCCCAGTACTCCTTCTTTTGGAAGCCCTTATTGTCCTCTAGATTGAGCTTTCATCTTGTGGTTCCGAGATATTTGTGCTTGAATGCTTGTGAATTTAAGACTTGGAACATTATAATAGAGAAGATGAGAATTTCTGAAATTGTGGTTCTGTCATACTAAGTTCCGAGGGAGACCGAGGTCCCAAATCTACCACACTGGATACACACGGTATCGCAACTTTTCTCTGAATTAAGGCTCTTATTCAAATTTAAAATTTTATAGTAATCTGGCTCATCGAATCTAATGTAGTAATCTGCAAAGGGCCCAAAGATACCACACCTGCTCAGAGTCCGAAAGTGGTCATTTGAACACATCACCAACATATGACTAATTGAGCACAGTACTCATGTATTCTGGATTTCTGGCATCATACTGCAGATATTTCAATTGCTGTGAAAGGGTGTCATAGAAATTATTGGACATTTTCTACTTTTTTCATCGCAGAAGGGCCTAGATTTTCGTTTCACAAAAAGAGTCTTATCTGGACATGCACAGTAACTGTATAATCATTCATTGAATATGTATGGGTTGCAGATTTCCAGGGGCTTCTCTTTTATCTGTACCCTCTTCGACTTCCACGACCCACTCCACCCCTCTCTTTATATCGACTTCTCTCTCGTGTACTATCTCCTTTAAAATAGGACTTTTCGCAACCACGAGACGAGTGCGGTCCATGATCCCGTCGTCCTCTTGCATTAGTTTCATTTCTCCAGGCATCTACCAATTTAGAAACACTCTGACTGAAATCAACATGGATCCTTCTATCATCGATCAGCGCATCATGCATCTTAAAATACGCAGCCTCACAGCTATTTTTTTCTTCAAACTCAATGAATGCATATTGCAACGACTCACCAGTGGATTTATCTTTGATGATTTCACACGATATGATCTTTCCAAACCGGGAAAAAATGGTTTCCAAATCCTCTTCTCTTGTTAGACGATTTAATTTGCAGACAAACAATACGTTTTCCATAGGTTTCGCCTCTGCAGAGTGAAGATCTCCTATGATCTCCAGAGTGAGTGCCTGAGATTCCGCCTCTCGTTGCTTCTTCAGCTTGTGCTCTTCTTCTGTAATCTCTTGTTCTTCATCCAAGTCGATATGTTCATTATCATCCAGCCTTATAGTTGAAAGTTGTTCACTTGATGGTTCAGGCGTGGATGAGGGTATTATGAGCCCTTCTATATCATCATACGGATCATCTAGGATGAAAGTATGATGTATTCTTATATCCTGTAATGATCGGTGATCTGAATCGACAATAGAGAGGTTAATTTTATCCAAAATTTCAAATCCTTCAGTGACTTGGCCAAAAACGACGCCAGGCGGTATACCTTTCTTTTGATCGAGGTCACCTAGAGTAATATATACTCTAGATGTGGCTAATTCATCGCTGCAACCACCTAGTTTCTCTGTGACGAAGGAAACCTTTCCCTTTTCAAGTGGGTACAATCTGTTGTGTGTTGTCTTGAACTCATAGGGTTTCGAGCTATCTGCCAGATGCCAGACTGATTCACCTTTCGCACTCAATGGGTACAATGGATCACCGAATTCGACAAGATAGTCCCTTCTGATGTTGTAAAATGGAGCAAAAGTGTAGTATTTGGCCTTACAGAGCTTGATGAAGTTCGTACACTCCCTTGGTGCCTCTTCAGTGTAGAGGTCCACAACAATATTTCCTTGGAAATGAGACGTCAGTATAAGCTCTCAATGATTTCACCATGTTCAACTCACCGAGAGAAGTCTGCAGTAATATACTCATGATCTCTGTCTCCGAAGCTTTGTGTGACGATTCGTAGTAAGTTCTGGCGGCGGCATGTACATACCCAGAAATCAGACGGGTAGTAGGTCCACCATCCTTGTCAAAGAAAAAAAAAACAAAAGAGTGTACTAGATGTGCATGGATTTCCCATAACAGAATTTTTAAAGACAAGTCATATATAGAGAAAAGAGAAAGATCAGCACAAGCTCCCTCTTCCGAAGAATTTGAAGTTAACGTATTTTAATAAAGACTGTGCTTATTCCATGCCCCCATTGCTGTAGCGGGAGCTCTGGCACACCCTGTTCGCATCTTCCGCCAGGCTTTCGCGAAAAAAATAAGGAGCGCCTCTGCCAGGTTGGCAGGCGACAGTCAACAAACAAAAAACAAACAGAACGGGGATATACAGATATAAAGATATGTAAGTAGTGAGGTGAAAATGATTGGGATGAGATCGAATTACCTTCAACCTCGTCCGATGTTCCATTCGAATATTCGGCCAAATATGGTACCTTGTAATTAATAAAAATAAGCAACCCGATTAGGAAATTCTCCTGTTGCGGCGTAACACTATGACCTCTTTTGGAACTAGTAAATAAATAGACTTTCTAATCATTGACAACGCTGCTCACAGGCGTGAGTACTAATTTATTACATTTGAGGCTTATGATCACTATCCGTTATGTTCTTTTGAGCAGTGATCGAACTTCGAAGTTGGTCAAGGGCCATGGAGAAAGCCGAACTGACATCAACAATAGTGCCAAAATCACTACTAGCGTCCGAGTCCTCATCTGATCTATGAGTTGTTATTTGAATATCAGGCCAGTTATCGCCAGTTTTACTGTTAAACAATCTGGAATTGTACTGCAAAGAGATTAAATGCTGTATTGTCAACCGAGAAAGACGATGACGGCGATGGACAAAAATGTTTCTGCCCAGGGAGAATGGCCGTCCACAGCTCATACTAGTTGCTGCAAATGCAAAGACGGCTCTCGCAATATTAGCCAATCTTGGGAGGCCATCCTTCTCTCACTTCCAGTAGGATAGTGGATTGAAATCTGGGGTGCTTCTCACAAAGTCCTTGGAAGAAATGATGAACTCACACTCACACTCCACTGAATCGAATTTCTTTCTGGAATTACTCCCATCGCCATCTTGCTTATCTTGAACGCGTCTTCATACCATATTGTCAATTGTGTCATCTTCAAGGCTTTCATCTGCTTCAACTCTATTTAGTTCTCTCGTTTGAACCACGGGAAACACCTCACCACCCTCTTTGTTGAGTTGTGTTTCTACGATGAAGATAGCATATCGAGAGTGGTCGAAATGAGATCCTGATTAGGAGCTCGAGCAACTGTCTGATTTTTCATTTTGACCATGAGCAACCATAGAGGATATATGTAGTAGAAAGAAACTTATGCATGACACGAATTCGTGCACTCAGATCTCCCAATTTTCGTTCAACTTTCCACTAGGAATTCCATTGAATCTCCATTTTCGCGCATTTAAAGATGCTGGTTGACTCGGTACTCTCAATTCGTCTTCCCACATCGCTGTCTACTGGGTTTGGGGCTCTGAACTTTCAGAGGCCTGCTCTTGTGCCATAAATGACCAGAGTCACGGAGTTGGAGCCACAGACTTTTTTTTAACTAGCGGAGACATATCCAGTTGTGCATTTGTGGGAGTATGAGATGTTGAGTGCCTTGTAGCAATAGAAACGTGAATATCACGTTCTTCAACACCGGAACCATCGAGAAATCGCCTTCTTCAGTGCTCTCAAAGCCTTCCGTTGTACCCCAGTTTTATACTTCGTGAAATCTCGTTTTGATCTACGATTATCGCAACGTCAATGCAATTACCAACAAGGTCCCATAGGCTCTAGTCTCGATCAAATAGGTGTTCCCTTGCCTGTAGATTGCCCGCTTGAAGCAAACGCTTCATCACACTGAACCTCACCAGTGCTTTCAACCTCATCCCATTGGAGTCTTGGACCCAGGATCGAGGCCATATACGCCCCTCATTCCCTCTTTGGAGAATATTAATGTACTGTGCATTTCTTTGATTATCAAAAATTCTGGACGCTTTTGTCAAAATGCATCGATAACATGCTAATGATGGATGATAAGAAACGTTGGAAATTTTTTCCTGGTGCTAATGGCATGGTGAAAAATTGGAAAACAACGATACTACCAGTTATCTGTTTGAGTTTTGAGACAGTACCCGCCACGTACTCTCAAAAAAGAGGCATCAACGCCTTGTAACTTTGAACAGATTTAAGCAAATTTTGAATTCAATATATCGAACAATAAAGTTGCAGGGCTTGTCCGATAAATTATAGATGCTCCTGGCAGGTTTCTTAATGGTCGGTGTGGTTGAATCTGCTTGGGAAATCCAAATGACAATGGTATCTACGTGATCGATGACAGAGTGCATTTGCGATGAAAAGGAACAACATGACTTACAAACCTGTTTATGATGAGTACCATCTAGCCATCCCTGGCGAAATGTACTACATCACTCTTGATGATCAGGAATTCGAGGGAACACAGTTTTTACTTGTAGATGAAGACGTGGTTGATACTGCGACCTTTCGCTTATTAAATATACTGATCTCGCCAGAGCTATCTGAGTTGGCGAGGCTTCAATCTAATGATTTTGAAAGGGAAGCCGAGGGCGTCTAAACAGGACTTGTCCGTAGAAAAGAAGTTGAGTCCCTACTACATGACCTCTAAGGATGGTCAGAACTGTTATCAAAATTCCTGCAGTAGACTCAGCCATGGTATTGTTGCAGCGTGGTGTATCTTGAACATTGTTACCAATCATTGCAATCAAGCAGGAAACTGGGAAGCTGTTCCTTGTCGTGTTTGTAACTGTGCCATAGTTTAGACCTATGAGCACCATAAGTATAGGTATAAGTATAGGTATAAGTATAGGTATAAGTATAGGTATAAGTATAGGTATAAGTGTAGGTATAAGTATAGGTATAAGTATAGGTATAAGTATAGGTATAAGTATAGGTATAAGTATAATGTGAGGTCGCTCTTGAGCTTAGTGTCTGAAACATCAAATTCAGAGCATAAGAACACCCTTAGACAAGACTGGATAGTCCCGCTGTTCTTATCCTATGGTAAACCATCAAGAATCGGGGTCTAGTAATCTGTCTTTATCTGCGCATGGGGACCTAGCAGGTAAGGCAATGTTCTTCAAACACTATAAATTGATCCACAAAGCATCACAGAATCACGCCTTCGACCAGGCCTTCGCTCATGTGAGTGATACTGATATCCAATTATGGATCCTCAAGTCGCATACCACCGTTCGAGCGCGCTTGTAGTAATTGGCCGTATTTGGCAACCATCACAGCACTTCTAAAGAGCATCGAGAACTACCAGAAATTCATCAATTAAGCTGATATATTCATAGCTACTGGAAGATAAATCAGAAAAAGCAGTTCAAATCTGTAGGCAAAATCTTTCTTGGAGAAAAGTCAGATCGGCTCACATGGTCGAAGTTGAGATTTTGAACTCTTCAGATGACATAAGCAGATACTAATTTGAATCACCACCAAATCGTAACTATTATCTTAGCTCATTGCATTCACGGGAGATTGGACATCACCTTGACCCATGTTGAGGCCTTGACGAGTCAATGGATAAGTTGTATGAGCTGCGTCACCGACCAAAGCGATTCTCTCAGAGACATAAGTATCAGCGTGAGAGAGTCTCAAAGGGAATCTAGGACGGGACTTTTCTTGAACTGAAATGGCTCTAACTGGGAACAAATTATCAAGCTCTCTTGTGTCTCTTCAGATTAGAGTCCACAACAATGGTTCGAGAAAATATTATGGTAAGCTTTGAATGATTCATGCAGATAAATGCATCTATTGAATTTTGCAAGCATGCACCAATGGCCTTCATCTCTAAAACTTGAGTGATTATTGGTTGCGGCTTCTCGCTCTGGCATATGCATATCCAAAAATTAGCTAACAGCCCAATCATCTTTGCGAAAACAATGCTTTCTGTAGACTTTCTAAAATAAAATACTTAAAACAAGCCATAAGAGAATCAAAAACTTCTTCTAGAGATTTCAAGACATTAATCTTTAATAATTCCAATTTATTGTGGATTCACACCTTTTCCAACCCCCCCCCCTCCTCACTCTATTCACCCCATTCGGAACTGCCATGTGGTGTGTGGCCACACATTTTCAGTTTTCGCGAGAACGTACAGCGGGATGCACAACTACACAAAGCCCTGCCTACAGGAAAGGAGAAAAAAACAAAAACAAAAACAAAAAACAAAATAAAAGAAAAAAAAACGACGTGGCAAGAATAACGCCCTGAGGGAAACTGAAAGTACGCAACTCCAAATGAAGATAGGTAACCTTTCTTTTGAGACTACATGATTTAGATCATAACTCTTTGTGCTAGCAGTTGCTATCTTGGCAAGATTTTGACGAAGTTTGGTCGCTGATCGTGAGCAACAACAACAGCAGCAGAGTTGAAGACATCAACAGCCCTTAGGAGATCCTATCAATATCAAATCCGGTATGTAATCTGGCTATTCGAACCATCTGCCGCTCGATCAAATAATACCATGCGAAAGATATCTTCTCCCTCAATTGCCAAGAGGATTTCCCCTTTCTTATCCAGATACCAAGGAGTTATGAGGTTGAAGATTAAAAAAGAATACTAGGCTAAGAGGATGATAGCTACATTACTGAGGTCTTTGAGAGCTTTTGTACAGGGTTCCTATTGCTTCAAGTCCTTTTAAACAATTTTCACTACATGCCAGCATTCGCAAGAGAGTGCAGGACAACTGAACTTGAGGTGAGGAATCCACAAGCATGAAAAGATGATATCCAGACTGAGCCAGAAACTTCGATGCTTGGTGGCCATGCTTTGACTTTCTTTTATTCAAGAGTTTCCATATTGTAGGCTCAATGTGATTTACTAAGGAAGACTGAGTACAGATCTGACGCTGGTGAAAAAAAAATCGCACAAGAAAGCGAAGAGGTAGGCTATGAAATCCAACTAAGTAGGGGAATTTCAGAATAACAGTAATCCGACTGAGGATGTAAGGGAGAATCCATCTCTGCTGTATCAACTAAGCAAAAAGAACATATGATATCGATCTAGCAAAACCAGAGATCAGTCGATTAATCATGTCAAGTTCAATCGTTTATGAGTCTTCAGGGTCTTTCCAGCGCTTCCTGGACTTGAAAAGGGCTTGTCTATATCACGCAGAATCAGCATTCTTTTGAACGAGCAGCTTGGGGCTAAGAATTCTGGATCTGGTAGGTTCCCTGAATTGATAAAATTCTTGAGCCGAATGGCATCATCAATTGAAGGTAGAAGCTCTCAGCGATGAGTTCTTAAGCTGGAAGTGTCGGTACCCTCTCATAGATTGATTCTTATCAACAAAGGGCCATAATATCTTTGGCGTGATGCATTTGCATTTTGTGTTAAATGTATTATGTGGCTATGAGGCTGCGTAGCTATGAGGCTACGTAGCTATGATAACCACATATTGAAAGGATACATATCGATATCAAGATTTTAAAGTGCAGACATGAGAAAAATTATTCTTCAAGCCACAATGAATAAAGGCGCTCGATAGAGAACTCTGCAGATATTGACTAGCCCATTTCAATCATGGGTTCACTGGAGTATTGGAAATTCTCAATTTCACCATATCAATCGCTCTGCTGGCTCATCGCCGCTGTATCAAATCTTTTGATGCGAACGATGAGACCATCAAGCATCTCTAAACCTTGCATTAGAAGTCTAGCAGGATGCACCCAGACTCCCAACTAAAGGGATTAAAGAGATATTGAAAGAGGAAAGTCTGGGAGCTGAACGTTAAGCTAAATACAAGAAAATGATTTGACTATTCACGAATAAGAATGAGGTCTTTCCAGAAGAAGATATCACATCTGATGGATATACCAATCATGATCCTGTAACTGCAACATGTGAGTCAAAAATCTGAGGAAGTCATCACTTCTATATAGGAGTCTTATCTGGTAAATTGTGCTTCAACATATATGAGAAAGATATGTAGCGAAGCTGATCTATCTTTCTCCTAAAGCGCTGGTAACGCAAAGATATCGCAGTTGAACATACATGAAGCGCAAAATAAAGTTCTGACCACTATCAGAACGGTAACATGCTGTTAATAAAAAGGGGACACCTATCCGCGGACGTTCTGAATTAACAGAGTGTTACCCACTGGCGGATTTGAATGGAGTCTATTTGGGAATGAAGGACCGAAAAAGAAGTATAAGAACTCATTTCAAGCTCTTTTGGTTAAAATTTTGAACTTCCTCAGGCTCCAGCTTCCCCAACCACAAATGCCCTGAACGCTATCTATATTTCTTATGCTTCGTGAAATTGGCTTTCACAGATTTGGCCAAAAAGAATTTTAAGATACGCTAATCTCAGATCAAGAAAAATCTCTATGCTTTACCACCAAAGAGGTCTCTTGGGTGAAATGGACCTTAAAACTGCAACGTGCTCGTTCAGGAAGCTAGCTAACACAATTGGAAATGATCAAATTATTCTCCGAGAAAAACAAGCTGAAAAGGCACAATATTTGTGGTTCTAACCCCCCCCCCCCACCTCGAGCCTATGGTTTCTTCGTGGTATTGCACTCTAATTGCAGATAATAGCGCTATCAAGTTCATGAGAAGAATAGTACCAGCTGCCTACTTCTGATGGAACAAGAAAGGATTCTATTTCCAGATGAGTCTTTGCTTTGTTTTGATGCCTCCCTATTTACTAGTACAACCTTTCCATCCATACTCTCTGGATTTGAATGCCAGAGTCATAAATCCGCTCATGTCCTTTCAAACAATTTCTTTTCTGCGCAGAAACTGATTGATACAAACTTTATCCACTGCGATGGAATCAACATAGTATAGAACTGTATTATTGGAGAAATAGATGAAACATCGGAAATTTCTGGATTTCAGTATCCAATAAGAGAGTAGGTATTACAGATTTGCAAACTTGCTATGGATCTGTCTCTTCTTTCTTATCTCACATTCCTATTATTGATATGGCGCGGCTCAAGTGGAACTACTCGATTCAAGCTGCCGGCAAACAGTGCTGAAAAAATATCAAACACGGAAACTGCGTTCTTATCATATCTTCCCTACAATCAGCCATAAATGAATTACTCATGATTGGTCTATTCACGCCTGTAGTTATAGGGTTCCACGTTGAAATCAAGAGTTCATTGGTGATCTACTTATCCAGCACTCCTCGCTGGATTTAAAAAGACTACCAGATTTGCAGGATCCTCAAATCATCATCCGGTGTGGGAATTATTTGAACCTTTGGTTTGAATTGCTTCACAGCCTGAGAAGGCACAGATGAATCAAGCCTCTATCGAAGAAGCAGGAACTTGTCTATTCTGAAATCTCGAATATAGCTTTAGCGGGTTTTTGCATGCCCTCATACCTGGCAATTGATATATAGGAACTTGTAGAAGCTTGAAGGTGGACCGTATTAACTTAATAACATCTATTGTTAATTATGAACAACTCCATTAAGTCGAGGCTGACCAGAGTCGGCAAATATTCCAAGGTTAAACATTCGAACCACAATAGTATTATTGGGAATCTATAGGTCACGGATTTTTACACAGCATTCAAAACCTTTCCACTGCTTCGTCTCTTGGCTCTCTATCTTGAAGACAAATTGGAGAAACAAGTTTTCCATATTAATATTCTTAACGTACTATGCATCAGGAGAAGAAAAAAGAGGCTAGTAATATCATTCCACTCTTCAACTTCTGTTTTAAGGGCATACTGTGTTTCATTGGTTAATAATGAATAAGAAGTGATTTATGAAATTGTCACTATTTACATATTATACAAAGATCGATAAATAAAATTATCCTCTAAAATTCACTTAATTTTTAGTTGAAAACATCAAAAATATGATTAAAAGAATAAAAAGAGTCCCAAAAATTCTGCTTCAGTAAAAACATCCTAAGTAATTCGTTCAATTTAGGAATACTTGAAAAAGAGAACATTTTGGGTCCATTTTGGTTCCATTTATTAGTGAAGTAGGGGGAGGGTTACCCGGTACAGGTGTAGTTTAGCGCCCACTGGCGATTTCCAAGAAAGGCAAAAGGCAAACAAAAAATAACAATAACCAATATCTACTATCACCCAACCCATGCCTTGTACTCCCTGTGTCCTTAAATAGAAAGTAAAAAAACGTCATTGAAATGCAGACTATTGATTGGGCCAGATGACAGGGACTTGCCGCTTGTTTTGATGATGTTTTTCATTGCTCTCAGAACTCCCGACTTCTCTCACCAAGATCTTCGCGGTTACAAGAAGACCCTACCTATCGAGAACGCAGTTGTGCGTATGAGTTTTAGATCTCCTAAGGCAGACAGGTACCCAGTTTATTCTGGAGGCCGGAAATGCTGTGTATCTATCGATCTTGGGTGTTTTTGGACGCATTGTGTAACATAAGCATAGAGGCAAAGGGTTGATCAAAGACTTCAGCGCCATTGTCTCAAAGGGATTGATCAGTTGGTCCGAGTGTCTCCCTTGAAAATGGATTCGGAAGGTCGAAGACCAAATGAAGGTGAGGGATGTAACACTGTTAAGTCGGAGCCATTCGACGGGTTCCAGAGACTGCCGGACTGTACTACAAGATCAATTCTGAGCATCACAGTAGTTTTACCGTCCGTTTCTCTGGGATAAAAGATCTGAAATCATTTTCAACAATGAGAATTTTGAGACTATCAGCTTTTTTTGATGACTTGAAAGATAATAAACGAACAACGGGCGTTGTGTCCAGTTTGACCGAAACAGAATTGAGACTTCGTAATCGGTATTATTGATATTCGAAGCCTTCTATGTGCAGCACTTTGGCTTCTCTTATGTGCAAAAATGCGTTATAGGATGTATACTGGAGCTACTTGCTGTCTGCTATGATCATATCAAGTTCCACTATGCAGAGTCTCACGTCTGAAATTGCAAGAAATTCAAGAAAAGATTGGACTAAAGGACCTAGAGAAATCTAATCAAGGCAGAAGTTACTATAAACGCAAGAGCATATTACCTAATACCGGTCGCATCTTGAAACAGATGTTGATAATTATTGGAAATTCCGTTCACAGAGAACATTTTTGACGCGAAAGAACAGAGTTTCGCCTTAATTTCCTAAAACAGAAATCGCAAAAATCAATTTGTCAACATTTGCAGACGGGATTTGAAAGAATGGCGCGATTAGTAAGTTTGACATCTACATTTCACATCAGAACTAGGTCAAGTTTGGTAATGGCAAAGCGCTGTTTGAATTTGGGAAAAGTATTTAAGGGACATCAAGCCTTCCTCTGGTCTGTAGTCAGCGATCTTGATGATAGCAAGTAATTATTACAATCAATTACAATTTCAAATGTCCCACAAAATTGCAGTCTATGGCCTGAATGGTCTTCTTGGTATCCACATCATCAACGCTCTTCTCACTGAGCCATTCATCTCTAAGATCAAAACTCCAATTAGGCTAATTACATCATCTGACAAGAGGGTGGTTGAGTCTGATAAGGTCGAATACATCAAAGTTTCTGGTGTCGCTGATCTCGAGAGCGCATTCGAAGGTATTGATGTCGTTATCAATTCGAACAACTTCCCAAACAGTGTGGCTCCACAGTTAATTGATGCTCTAGTTACCAACAAGGTTAAGTTATATATCCCCTCTCAGTTCGGTACTGATTTAAGCATTGCTGACAAGGACTTCCCAGGGTTCTTGGATGCTAAAGTTGCTCATTCCAAGGCTGCTAGAGCTGCTGGTGTCAAGACTGTTGATGTCTACACTGGTCTCTTTCACCCTGCTGATGAAAAGTTTTTTGGTTCCAACTTCCAAATCTTGAATTTTGATGCGGATAAGAAAGAAGTTGAGATCATCGGTGATGACAGCACCTTGATTAATCCATCTTTCTTGCCTGATGTCGGTAAAGTGGTTGCAGCTCTTGTCACCAAGGCTGACTATGCTTCCATCCCAGACTACATTAGAACTTATTCTGATAGAGTCACTTTGGGTGATTTAGTCGCTCATTATGAGAAAGTTAACGGCACAACTTTGACTAAGAAGTACATTGACCCTCAAGAGTTGATCGCCGAAGCTAAGAAGAAGTACGAGAATTTCTCATTCGATGACTTCTTGTTTTACTTACAAGCGTTCATCGCTGGTGGTGAAGGAAAGGGTCTCATCTTTGAACAAAACAATGACAGGGAGTTCGTCAACCCCGGTGAGTCTCTTTTCAAATGGACAAAATACATTATCTAAGTAAACTGTACGATTTCTATAATGATTAATAGAGAGATCTTCAAGTATGGTTAGTAGTATTCACATTCTTATTCCTGTTCAGCTTATTAGGAGTGTTTCTTAGGGTTCATGGCTCTAGTAGGAATTTTCTCTAAACTCTGCGCTTTATCATAGTTTGGTTAGAAACATCGATGTAGAAAACAAGTGAGACGAGATCCTACTCATTGACCTTATTGAAGTCAGACAAAAAATCAGACTCAACAGAATACACTGTGTCGATAATCTCAAGGGCCCTGGTGGACGTATCCTCGTAGATAGGAATATTTTGCATAACGATTTAAGATGGACGAGAAATATGCAAGATGCTGTCGCGGCCACCAGGGCATTAGCTCAATTTATGGACAGACCATTTTGAGCATGAGAAGATCATCTTTAGGTTCTGCAAGGAGAGAGACAAGATTTGAAACCGTTAGTGTCTGTTTATCTCCTGAAGAGTTCAAAAAAGATTCAAGAAAGAATGCTACTAGTCAGAAAATTGGTATACCACATGCTAAGAATATTGAGGGGCGAAAGCTCCAAGCAAGGTACCTCCTCACCACATATTAATTCGTCTTCTCGGGAAATTTCAGAAGAGCGACAAGGTGAATCCCGATTCTCTTGGTTTTTAGTTTGTTATACTACAGAGGGAATTACAAACTTCATGCACAAGGTACACAGACCGAAAATAACTCAAGAGCACTTACCGTATGAAAGATTATATGCCAGACTGCTTGGTCCATTACTCCTCGGTCCTTTCCGTTTCAGATTGCATTGTTCGGTTGGGAGTAATGTTTCTTCAAGGATCGTCTGATTTTTTTTGAATATTGATACCTGCATTATTCGTGGTCTTTATTGAAAAGAAATTTGGAGAATTTATTCTCAATGGAGGCTTAATTTTGTCCTAGGAGGATCCTAGAGCCAAGGCCAGAATTTAAGGAATTCCGGTCTACAAAGCTATTTATGAAGATTTATTAATGTTTAGCTCACATCTTCAGCGATCACGTTATGTTATTCTCAATTGCTTATAATATATATTGGGTCTCAGATACTGGAAGATAAATCTGAAGGGTGCAGTTCAAAACACAGACAAAATCTTTTATTGGAAAAAGGCAGATCGGCTCACATGGTGGAAGTTGAGATTTTGAACTCTTCAGATGACATAAGCAGATACTACTTTGAATCACCACCAAATCGTAACCATTATCTTAGCTCATTATTTTCTGCTATATACATGCAACTATTTACCAGAGACTTGAGTAATCATGAAGTCCTTCAGGGCACCTAAGTGGTTCACAGCGTTCAAGCCAAAGGTTCTCAATGCAACGATTGGCTCAGCAGTGCATGAATACAACTTATGCAGCTTATCAACGACACCGAGGAGCATATTGTTCACTGGGAATCTTTCAGCCCAATATGGTTCTAGTACAAGTGGGTTACCAATGTCAAGACCTCTATTGATACCTTTCTCAAGAGCATCCACAAGAGATTGGACATCACCTTGACCCATGTTGAGGCCTTGACCAGCCAATGGATGAGTTGTATGAGCTGCATCACCGACCAAAGCGATTCTCTCAGAGACATAAGTATCAGCATGAGAGAGTCTCAAAGGGAATCTAGCACGGGACTTTTCTTCCACTGAAATGGCTCTAACTGGGAACAAATCATCAAGCTCCTCTTCCGTGTATTTCTGGGTTACATGTCCGATTCTCCATTGGATATCATCTATGAGACCCTCGATTTTATCCTCCTTGATGCATTTGTAGTAGTATTGCATATCAACATCTTCCAAGAGGAAGGAAGCATTCACCAAGCTGACGAATAGCTCACCGTCAATCTTTGTAAAAAGTTCGGACAACTCTGGAGTGGTTGACCAAACCAAAGTGGCATAGTCATCTGGCATTGGTAAAATAGCGACAGGACCTGTTGGTAGGAATCTCTGCCATGCACAAGAGACAAATGGAGCGTATTCTAACTTCAAAGTGGCAACTGTACCGAATCTGTTATAGAACCAACCTCTTGATTCGATTCCTGAGAACTTACGCACGGGAGAGTTGAAGCCATCAGCACCGATAAGGAGTCTTGTCTTAATGGACTCGCCATTGGACAAGTGCACAATCGGCCATTGATTATGTTCATCTTTAGTGATCGAGGTAACTCTAGTGTCATCTTGGATCTCAAGACCGAAATCACCATCCCTTTGAGACTCCATTTCTTTGATTCTTTGGTATAAGGATGATTGGAGATTGATGTTCTCACACATTGTGGCAATCTCTGGATGGTCAAAGTTCAACCTCGCATTGCTGAGACCCTCAGTTACTACCATAGAGTCGTATGGTTGTACTCTATCTTGTTTGATAAAGTTCCAAGCACCGATCTTCTGTAAATAGGCGATGGACTGAGGAGTCAACGAACTCACTCTGTTGGTGAGCCCTGCAGGCGTGCATTCATAAAAGTTCTTCACACTATCAAGCTTAAAGCCCTCCACGAGGGAGATCTTGAGGTCCTTGGTGATTCTGGAGTTCTTCAATGCAGCGGAGAGTGTCAAACCGGCAGGACCAGCACCGACGATGAGTACATCCACCACTTTTGGCTTCACACTACTGACGGAAGTAGCCAGCTTTCTTCTTGAGAGTAGCGACATTGGCAACAGAGAATCAATTGATTCCAAACGAGTACTTTCAGAACCGAAGAGACTCACACCAAGTGCAGTCGGCCCACAAAGCCTTCGATCAGTCGGGGATTCTCAAAACGAAATCTGCCATTTTCTACGGTTTGCGCAGCATGTTTCAGTTCCCATGGCAACGAACCTCGAACACTCTCATCGACTCGGCCATTTTTTCCAATTGGCTTTGGAATTGTAACAAATATCAAAAGCTCTGGAAAAGAGAGAGAAAGAGAATATTCTTTTCACTCTCACCAGTCAACTCATCAAACGCCCAATTTCAAAGTGTTTTTTTTCAAAAGAGCAAAGTCGGTAGCCCTTCCGACTTTAAACCAATACTCAACTAGGTGAGTATATCAAACAAGTGGGGAATCATGAACTGGACTAACACTATCAGACTTATGAGCGTCAATACAGACATTGTGCTAATACACAACTTGCAAGTGCAGGCCATCACTGGGCGAGACTACTGGAAGAGGCCCACTACACAACCGCTGGATGTCACTGTGGAGCTGAAAACAGATTTCAAAGCGTCGAGCACTTCAGATGATTTGAAGCACTCACTGAACTATGCTGTAATCTCAAGAAATATTACTGAGTTCTTTGAGAAGAATAAGTCCACAAATTTCAAGTCCTTTCTGAACATCGCCAATCAGGTATCTGAAGTTGTGCTTGATGAGAAGAAAGGTGGTGGCGAGGAAGCGAAAGTGACGATAAGTGGTAAGAAGACAGAGATCAGAGCTGAGGAGATCCAAGTCATCATCAATAGACGTAAGACTGATGGTGTAATGTGGAAAGTCGAGAATGAGAGAGACATTGTGAAGATCAAAGGATTGAAGGTTTCAACTATCATAGGTGTATTCACTTTTGAGAGATTCCAAAAGCAGTATGTCACATTGGACATCGATATTGCTGTTTCACAGAACATTGACTTCTACCAGATTATTGATGACGTCGCTACATACGTTGAGAACTCTAACTTCAAGACTGTAGAGGCATTAATTGAATCCGTTGCACAAATCGTGGTGCAGTACGACATCTCGGAAGTTACCGCTAAAGTGGAGAAGCCAAATGCCATCACGTTTGCCCAAGGCGTTGGTGTCCAAGTTACAAGAACCTCAAAAGATTTTACTAACTCCCCAAAGATAAATGTCAATGACGTGGCCCAACCACAAGAGTTCAGAACTTCATTCAACCTTCCGAGTCAGGCCGCTTCAGTGGCGCCTAATACCCATCATACAACATATATAGCATTTGGATCAAATGTTGGTAACCAATTGGAGAACATCCTTCAGGCAATTGATGAGCTCAATGCCACAGATGGTACCAAGGTGCTTGCAACTTCCTCTCTGTATCAATCTGAACCGATGTACTTCCTTGACCAACCGAAATTCATTAACGGCGTCCTGAGGGTCACCACTTTATCTACACCACAAGAGCTTTTAAAGATCTTGAAGAAGATTGAGTATGAATCTCTTGGCCGTACCAAATTCATTGAGAATGGTCCTAGGTCTATCGATCTTGATATCCTCTTATACGACGACCTCGTCCTCAACGAACCAGATTTGATAATCCCACATATGAGAATGATTGAGAGAACATTCGTGTTGCAACCCCTATGTGAACTCATTTCTCCTGAGGAGATCCATCCTGTCACAGCTGAACCATACCATAACCATTTGAAGCAGCTGTACAACTCCAATGTTGACCAGGCAAAGCAGAAATCAAACTTGTTACAAGTCCATGTGCCGCTGTACAATAAATACCATCGATCTGAGAAGCCTCTGAGCCTGGATTTTGATTTTATTTATCAATCTCATCGTACTCAATTAATGGGGATCTTGAACACAACACCAGATTCATTCAGCGATGGTGGTAAGAATGCCAGTGTGGAAATTTCCATTGAGAATGCACTCAAGATGGTCCAATCTGGTGTCGACATCATTGATATAGGCGGAGTGTCGACAAGGCCAGGGTCAATTGCTCCAGATGTTCAAGAAGAATGGAATCGCGTTGTCCCAATAGTGCAAGCTATTAGAAGCCATGAGGATGAACAGTTAAAGAATGTGATCATCAGTGTCGATACATACAGAGCCAGCATTGCACTCGATTCTATCAAGGCTGGCGCCAATATTATTAATGATATCAGTGGCGGTCTCTACGACGATGAGATGTTTGATGTGATTGCTGAGACTGGTGTTCCATATGTGTTGAACCATACTAGAGGCACTCCAGATACAATGTCCAAGCTGAACCAATACACCGCTAATGAAGATACGAACCTGACCGAATATGTTCGCTCCGAGGAGCATTTCAAGAATGATGAAGAGGTTCTCTTGAGAGCGGTGGCTAGAGAACTATGTGTTCAGTACCAGAAGGCCATTGATGCGGGTGTAAAGAGATGGCAGATTATCACTGATCCAGGCATCGGGTTCGCCAAGGATTTGAAGCAGAACTTAGCTATTATCAGAGGTACTCCATTGATCAAGACTTATTCAAACTATAACCAGTCTAACAACCAATTCAGCAGTCTGGATGGGTTACCAATCCTGCTTGGCCCATCTAGAAAGAAGTTCATTGGTACACTCACCAATGAGAAGAATCCAGCAGAGAGAGTATTAACAACTGGTGCTGTGATCATGTCATGTGTGGGTTATGGTTCTGATATTGTGAGGGCTCATGATGTGGAGGAAGTTAAGAAAGTCTTACTTATCGGTGATGCATTGTATAGAGATCTTATCTGAAAAATTAGCTTACAGCAGTATTTTCAAATGAAGATGATAACCATAAGATAAAACCCAAGTAAACACATTAAGTACAAAGAATAGAAGATATATAACCGGATCGTAAAAAGCTTTTTCTCTCCCTCACACGTTGGCCCACACCACTCTCCTTCAAACTGCGCAATCGGCTTCACCTCAGAAATAAAAAGTAAGTCGCTATAAGAATGAATATCAATCAAGCGACTTAGTTCTCGGCGTTGCTGGAGCAGTCCTTAGAAATATGACCGACACCACCACAGTTGTAACAGGTCTTTGTTGAGACGTTGTTACCGCCAGCAGAAGAGGTACACTCCTTGGAGATATGACCGGTCTTGCCACAGGCGTAACACTTGGTGACTCCGGCTTGACAGTCACGGGCAAAGTGATTTGGACCACCACACTTGTAACAAGTAGTCTTGTTGTTGCTGTTGTTGTTTCTGGAACCGAAAGACTTTTGTGGTCGAGCATTGTTAGATTGTGGTTGGGAACAGTTTCTGGAAATGTGACCGAATTGACCACAGTTGTAACAACGGGCACCTTGGCTTTGTTGAGTACAGTCAGTCTGGACATGACCGACACCACCGCAATTGTAGCATTGCTTTTGAGTGTTTTGTCTTGGTTCTGGACAGTCGGTGGACTCGTGGCCCGGTTGACGACAGTTGTAGCAGAGACGCTCCTCCTGGGTGCACACCTCAGCAACGTGACCGATCTCGCCACACTTGTAACAGGTTCTTGGGAAAACAGCAGCCATTTTCAATTGGTTTAACGACTAAAACTTACGATGTTATATCTGGTCCAAAGAGAAAAGTTTTCCAACCCATAAAAATCTTTTGCATTTTTTTCCAACTCCGACATGCAGAGAAAACGGAGTGCAATTCTGGGCTTCAGAGTGATGTTGCGGAGGATTTTTGCGTAGCGCTCTTATGAACACATCGCATGAGTATGTAGAGGGAAGAAGTAGCCGCTCAATGATATAACTTTCATTGCAGGATTACTAGAACATCCTCCCTAACGATACTTGAAAGCAATGTCATACGGTCGATCTCTCAATCGGTCCTAATCGTGCTGCCCGTAACGTAAATGTCTCAAATATCACGTGCCCATCCCCTCGGATTACAGCTCAAAGCTTCATAACTTTTCGCATTTTCAAGTCCTTGAGTTTTCACCCGTTTCAGATTTCTGCAGGAATTTTTTTTGTTCAACTTTTCTACAGATTAAAATCCAAGCTAATTCAATCCACACGCAACAACAGGCCCAATATAAATCTAGAAGGCTTATTCAATAGGAACAAGGTCTGTTATATACTTTCCATAGTCAACGGTTTCTAGGAAGAGATCAGCAGCGTCATCAATGTCAATGGAGAGCTCCTCAGAAGCCATTCTTGTAGCGACTTCTGGAGCCAGGACGTATAGCACGAATGATGATTTAGACCACCATTCCATGGTCCTATTCTTTCGGAGAGTCTCTTGGATTTCATCTTTGTACTTTTCTGTTATCAATTCCGCCAATATCGCCTGCCTTTTGAGGCCGTAGAACCCGATTGTGAACTTGCTGAATTCAATTCTGTTGAACTCATCATTGGATGCAGAGAGTGACGATGACCTCTTACGGATTTCGGCAGCCTCAGCGTAGTACATTGATACAAGCTCACCTTTGAGGATTAATGGAACACAATTGAGGTGATTTTGGGATTTCGCAACCAACTCATCGCGAGATAACGAACCTGGATAGTTCTTGTCCTTATACTTCTTACAGACCAATCTGGTCTGTTTCTGCAGGTTCATCTCTTCATCAAACTCCTCGAAATCGTTTTTCAACCCAATGGTCAATGAAGCGTCAAGGTCAACATCAAGTTCAGGTTCTGTCACAATACCACGAGGAGATCTCTTTCGCAAGTGCGTGCTCATTAGCTTCTTATGAAAATCAGCGCTCTGCTTCAGTAGATCACCAGGACTTTCATTTGAAATGGCAAAAACTCCAGCTTCATTCTCAATGTTCTCTTTGGCAGCTTCGACACCACGTTTGATCTTTTGCTCAAGATCTTCAGTTCCAAATATCGCAAGTTCCTCATCATCGAGGACTGAAGGGTAGTCATCGTAGTCGGTTTCTCTAACTACATGAGAGTGGCCCTTCCTTGACAGTAGTGATCCAACAGTAGGTTTTGTTATAGGACTCTCTCTCGTTCTCCTTACTATTCTCTTTTTTTTACGTGGCTGATCTATCTTATTCATCTCTTCAGTGATATCAAGTTGTTTCTTCTTCCTGTCCTTCTCCTTTTGTTCTAACCGGGCTTTCACGCTCTTCTGAGCTGTATCAAGATCAGCTTTGTTGGATGTAGCACGCTTTTTTGAGAGATTTCCTTGGATCCTCATATCCAATGGTGGCACAGTTCTTCTGATGAGGCTCAGCGGATCAGGACCTTTTGTCTGTCTTGCAAAATCTTTCTTGGAATAAGAAATTTTATGTCTGCGTTCAGTGGGTACACCAGAGTCATTCTCTCGTACAGGACTAGCAATGCTCTTTCCTGCAGACAGCGGCCTCTTGTCCAGGGAGCCCATCGGTTTGATAGGCATTGGAGGTGCCAGCTCATTCTTTTGGGTAGTCCTGGACGGGTTGCCTAAGTGGAAGTGGTTCGTCGGCAGGCTCGCCATTGCGGATCGTCAGCTTTTTTTTAAGTGTTTCGCTCTTGTTGTTTGTTGCCCGTTTGTTTTTGATTTTCTTTCATAGCTCAAACCGCTGCAGACACACCAACAAGGAGGACAGAGATGAGAGACCCCGGCCGCGGAAGTGGGAGATCGCAGAGACATGGTGATAGGGACAGGGATAGACAGCGTCTCCGTGACAAAGATCGTGAAAAGGACCGTGAGAGAGAACGAGACAAAGCTTTTGAGCGTGAGCAGGTAAATGAGATTGAGAAGGAGCGAGTACGTGTGGAACAGTCGGGTTATTTCGCTAATAATGAGATAGTGAAACTACAAGATGATGTGCCGAGGTCCAGGAGGTTTCCAGAGGAGGTTATCACTGCTTCATGGAATGCCAAGGGCACCAAGATTGCTTGTTCAAAAACTGATTTGTCACTGCGTATTTGGAGCATGAAATCAGTCGGCGAACCATCTTCCTCGTTGCCTGTCGTAGTGAACAAGCCACATGAGAAGCCGATCGAATCACTGTCATGGAAACCAGATAGCGAGACAGTGCTGGCAACAGTTGGAAAGGATAAATATGTCAAGATTTGGAACTCTTTGACCGGTAACGTGGTACATGAATTTGCCATAGAAGAAGATGAACTACTCCTAGTTGGTTATTCCCCGAATTCCAAGTACATTGCATGCGCAAGTTGGAACAATGCTATCATAATCATGGACAGTACAACTGGTGAAATTTTACAGAAGATCGAGCTGGCTCTCTCGGTCCATTCGATGGCTTGGAGTAACAGCTCTGATTTCCTCTTTGTAGGCCTTGGGGACGGTTCTATTACTGTTATTTACCGTGAAGATGAGATATTCAAGCAAGTATACACTCTGAATGGCCACAGATCTTCGATAAAGTGGATCAAGCAAGATTCACGTGGACGTTATCTGTATGTCGCAAGTAATGAAGGTGTCGTCTCTGTATGGTCACTAAAGACGCTTGCGGTTCTAAGAACATTCGGAGATGTTGATCAATCTGTTGGCATGGTTGACTGCTCCCCAGACAGTAGGCTCCTTGCTATAACATTTGATGGTGATGAACCAACTAGAGTGTATTTCACAGACAGTTGGAAAGAAGCCCATGTGGTGACAAAATCAACGGTGGGTGCGATGACGCTTCCAGTATTCCAATTCTGTCCAAAAAATTCAGGAACCTTCCTATACACTACGTCTAAAGGTGAAGTTGCCGTCTCAATAAAACGCCGCAAAAGGTACGATTAATTTATATCAAAAATGGACTACAAGTGCTTTTTCTTTGAACAAGTATTTACATGACTATTTCCCTTCGTTTTCATTATGATAACATCCTAGACGCGGGAGTATAAGAACTCAGTGGCCTCGAAGTATTCTTTACTCACTCTCTTTTCAATCTCCTCTCTTGTCAACCAAGCGTACTCCAAGTTCTGCGGCTTGAAGGCACCGGATAAGATGTGTGATTTTATAATGAACTCTCTAACAAGATCATCTTTTTGCAATTCTGATTGTACCAGCTTATCGTTCTCGTACTTCAACACAGCAGCAGGTGAACGTGCAACAGTCCATGTGTTGATTCCTTCACCGCCGAGCTCTCTCAATCCCGACTCGGCAGCTTTGTGCAAAGGCGTTTCTTGTGGCAGAGAGAATGAAGGAAGCTTCCATCCCTGCTTGGAATCCTTTATCAAAAGGTGTAGCGTTCTTGGAAGGGCCCTCTCCAAAGATGTTGTATCATTGGCCTTGTCAGCCCCCGTGATTCTAGAATTTGGCACAACTGGTCGCGCTATATCCGACATACTGGCCTCCTCATACTCCTCCTTTGGGATGATCACATCCTGTTTGAGTCTTCTTTCTCTGTTATGCACGACATCTGGTTCACCTTTCTCATACAGAACATTTGGTTGTTTGGAAATTGGGCCTTTCTGTGCCTTGATGAAGCGACGCTCGGAAAGAGAACCCTTCTTGAAATAGTAGTAGTGCGGGAAAGTCCACATGAGACGACGTTCAAGTTCCTCTTGGTAGTTATAGTAGACTCTTTCCAATTCTGAAAGTTCAGGTGTGACGATCGGTAGACGTGTGAGTAAAAGAGAAGCTCTAAGGGTATCCAATGTCACTGTGCTGGTAGGCGTAGCGGCAGCGGTGGCGAAACATCTCTTAAGTGCTGGGTACATATATTAGTAAAGAAGATTGATCAGCCAATGAGGATGTGGAACATACGCTGATACATCTTTGTCCACACTGAGTCGATTTAGAAAAGTAAACACATCTTTTCTTCGGCAACCTCCAAAAAAGCTGAAAAAACTTTGTTGAAAATTTAGAGACTCCCTTCCGCAAAGGGGTTAAGAAGCCCTGTCGCGATAGAGTTTGATAGACTGAAATGTAACGTACAGATTTTTTTTGGCTCTTCAAATTCAGATGAAAAAGTATTGACTTTATAACTACTATACAATTTTTAGCTTTTAAGATGTCCATGCGCATAGTGTCTTCTTAACTACCCTGTTGTTTTTGCAGCATGGCCATCAAGTTCGCCAACTGGGCATTGGCATCACCAGAAGGGGCAGAAGCACCAACAGGAGCGCCAGTTGGTTGCTGCGAAGCAGCTTGAGTTGGCATTGGTGGAAAACCAGCACCGTTGTTACCAAACAAGTTAGCCAATGGATTCTCTCTGTTGTTGTTTTGCATGAACGAAGGCAAGCCGGCGTTATTAGTTGCATAAGTCTCGTCCGGTTCACCAGGTCTGTTAGATCTTGGACCATTTCTAGAGGCATCGGTTGGCATCTTTTTTGAGATAGCTTTCGAGGAGACACCCTCACCAATTTCAATATCTGGTTCTTCCATGACAAGGTTTGGAACCAAAGGTCTATCTGGACCGATACCGCCCCATTCGGCACTGTTAACCCAACGTTTATCGGCATCAGTCAATCTGTCAATAGGAACAATACTTACACCATGGATGTAGTCACAGCAGTCACGAGGGCCATAGCCAACACCCCAACGGACTCTGAGGTTAGCAGCAGTGATCTGTTGGTAATTATCAATCACACTCTCTGCCTCCTTTCTAGAATACGTCTTAACAAAGGCATGTTTACGTTCAGAGTTCATTATAACACTTTGAACTTCAGCGTAAGGTCTCAGGACACTTTTTAACTCTTCACTAGTCATATAGGTGGGAATACCACCGACAAACAAGGTACGACTGAGGACCTTTATCGAGTTATATGGTAAGTTTGGATCCATTTGAACATTCTTTTCTCTATAGTGAGCAGTACCGGGGATGTTCTTTTCACCAATGACATGACCTGGAGGAGGCAATGGCTTTTGGTTTCTCTGTGGGGATCTAGATCTTGGACGACGACTATAACCGCTACCACCACGTCTATCCCTGTCATAACCATCATCACGACCACCTGGTTCAGCTCTACCAAAGCTAGATTGCTGGAAGGCTTCCTGTTGAGATGGTTGACGATGTTGTTGTTGGTACTGTGGTTGCTGTTGCTGTTGCTGCTGTTGCTGCAACAGCTGCTGTTGCATGAAGGCAGCAAGGTCACCGCTGTTTTGCATATTGGAGACAAGTTGCGCAATAGCATCTCTTGGATCTGATGGCAATCCTGGGATATTTGGCAATGGTGGCAAGCTAGATGATGAGGCTTGGGCAGAACCAGAAGAAGATGGTGCAGTAGTCGCAGAAAGAGTGGCCACAGTACTGCTTTGATTTTGCAAAGAGGCCAAGTTCTTCAATAAATCATTTGCATTTGTGGCAGCCAGAGGCGGCGGAGCGGTCTTTGGAGTAGTAGAGCCTTTACCATCGCCGAAATACTCATCATGAACACTATCAAGGATATCCCTATCGAATGTACCATACTTCTTCCAAATCGCAATCAGCTTACCAACCTTTTCCTTATGGTCTGATGGACAAGAGTTCAAGGTGATGGACAAAGCTTCCTTGATTTTACCGTTCAAGCTATTCAACGCAGCAGAAGCATCAGCACTAGTTGGTTCATTCTTATTGATAACATCTTGATATGCTCTAGCAATAGAGTCAATGACATACAGGGCACCCAGCTTATGGGTCTCAGCAGAAGACTTCAAGTTATCCATGGACTTATCGATCAGCTCAGAGTACGATGACACATTCTGAACAGCTATCTCAGTCAACTTCTTGATTCGAGAACCAGAGATACCAGACTTCAAGCCTTTGAACTCACCTAGGATGTCTACGAACTCTTGGATAACAGAAGACATGGTGGAAAATAGCAATAGTGGGTAGTAGTGGACAGTAGTGCGTTGCTAGTGGTTGTTACTGATTGTTTGTACTGTACTGAAGTTGTCGTGTTGTTTTAGCTTTACTTTTATTGTTACTCCCGATGGATCTTTACACGCTACTCTGTGCCTAAACCAATTTGGTTTCTATGAGTCTGTGCTTTAAAGTAACGGCCTATGGAGCTCTAAAGAGAGAGGGAAGAGTTGCTGGTAAAAGAAGAAAACGAAAATTGAAAATCCGCGACTCTTGGACAATTGCCTCTTAATAGCCGGGTAACGGCTTATATGCAGATGACTGCAGATAGCTGCAGGTAGAGGAGGGGCCGGGTGGAGGGTTTCCAATTTTTTATTTCCCTTGGCTTCGCTGAATCGAAGAAGTTCTACGCTTGCATTCATAGTTTGCAACGGTTTCTAAAGTTATGTCATGCAATTTATGACTAGATACCTGATTGATCATCATATCCCAGGGTCCTCCTCACTTATCCTTTATTGCTATACACACGAGTAGGATCAGGCTGATTGTGAAGCCAGGAACTGTTCGTGGAGCTTCTTTTGGGCATCATACTGCTTTTGAAGCTTCTTTCGCATACTCTTGGAAACCTCGTTGCCCTCTTTGTCTTTGTTAGGCATACCAGCTTCATCCCATTCAGAGAATTCCTCAGTCTTGAAAAGCTCCTCTGGTGAGATTTTAGCCTTCTCTAATCTCTGCTTTTCTTGTTCCTCCCTCTGCTTCTGTTGAGAGAGTCTCTTTTGCCTTTTCTCTTCTTCACGTTTGTCCTTCTCCTGTTGAAACTTAATGGCTTCTTGCTTCTCTGATTCACTGAGGAACTTGATCAATGCTGGCTTGTTATCCGTACGGTCATCCAACGAGACACCAGCCTGTAGAAGATCGTCACGAAGCTTATCACAAGCTACAAGAAGCTCGTGGGCGCTGATATTGGCAATGGCAGCAGCACGAACAGTGTCTCTGAATGTAGATAGGAGCTTGTAGGCTGGCATCAAAACTTCTTCAGTTGAGCCAGGTCCTTCAGATGAGGAGACATCCTCCCATCCGAATTGATCACGACGAGCAGGAAGACCCAAGACATCTAAAATATTAGTTATGAAGAAAGTGACTTGGTTAATTTGATCAATTCTCAAGTCAGAATCCGCTGCGGTTATGTAAGCATTGGTCTTGGTAACCAGATCGGACAAATGCTTGAGAGCTTGTGGCGTAGCCAAGTTATCACAGAATGAGGCATTGACGGAAATCTTGGCAGTCTTTAAATCGACCAAAAGCTGCTGCTCAAATGGACCAATCTCCTTGGAGATAACTTCGCCCTTGCATAATCTATCGTTATACTCATTATTTAAAGCCCTAACGTTTTGAAAAAACTTACTCAAGGAATTCTCGAAGGCCTTAACTTCTTGTAAGAGACTCTTCTTGAAATCAAGCTGGTTATTCCATTGTGTAAAAGCAAACGCCAATCTCAATTGTCTTGGTGTGTACATTTGCAAAGCTTCTTGGATAGTGATGAAGTTCTTCAAAGATTTCGACATCTTTTGACCTTCAATATGTAAGTGACCAGTGTGTAAGAAGTAGTTAACCCATTGATGGTTATCAAAGCAAGCTTCAGATTGAGCAAGCTCGTTATCATGATGGGGGAAGGCCAAATCAATACCACCAGAGTGGATATCAATTTGCTTTCCGAGGATGTCACTAGCCATCACAGAACACTCAATGTGCCAACCCGGACGGCCTCTACCCCACGGAGATTCCCATTCTGGCTCACCTGGCTTGGAGGCTTTCCATAGAGCGAAATCATTTGGTGATTTCTTAACAGAGTCATCGCCGGTCAAGGAGCCTTCACCGTCAGCGATCAAATCCAATTGGCCCTTGTTCCATGGTTGAAGTTTAGCGTAATCATGGTTATCAGCATTGTCAAAGGTAGCGGTGTTGAAATAGACAGAACCGTCCTTGGTAGCATAGGCATAACCATTTTCAATGATGCCTTCAACGAATGCGACAATCTTTGGGACATACTCTGAGACTCTAGTTACGATGTCTGGGGGAAGAACGTTAAGAGCAGCCATGTCTTCATTGTACTTACGCTCCCAGAAGGAAGGCAAAGTACGGAACACATCAGGGTCGCTCACAGTAGAACCCTTTTCCTTGTCTAAAACTGGACAGATGACATCTTTAACACCTTCGAGAAATTCATTTCTAGAGATAGAAGTACGCTTTGACAGAGACGTCAGAGTAGAATTAGCAGAGTTATAGTACATCTGAAACTTCGGGTTCTTCGTCTGCTCGTCAGCGACGTTGACAGTTGATGCCCACTTAACAAACTCATCTCTATCTTGAGGGGCCTCTGGCAGGTTCTTGGCCACGAAAGATCTGAAAGCAGATCCAATCTTCTCAATAACACCTTGTGGTATTTCTTTCTCATTTTCTAACTCCTTTTCGAACTGCTTAAACAAGTAGTTGTGCCGAGCTCTGATGATGATCTTGTCGTCAATATCGGTCACATTCTGGACAAACTTCACATTGTATCCAAAATACTTCTGCAAAATACGTCTGTTAATATCAATAGAGACATAGTTCCTAGCATGACCCATATGGCTCGAATCATAAACAGTAGGACCACAAGAGTACCAAGTAACCTCCTCAACGTCCAATGGAACAAACTCTTCTTTTGTTCTGGTTAAAGAGTTGTAGAGCTTAAGTATAGGCTTTTCTGTTTGCTGGACTGGTTTGTCCCATGCTGGTTGGAGGACTCTACTCTTGTTCACAGTGGCCATCGTTCTTCTCCACACTGTTCTAAGAGGCATACACTTGACCTGGAAGCAGTTTTGGGCGTTTCAACTTGTTTTGTGAGTCTTCTGGCCCCACCGCGAACTGGTGAAATTCGCGAATCGAGGCAGTAACTTTTTCCTCCGTAAGGAAGGCCATTTTCCGCATTTTTCCTTTGGCATCGAAAAACGGGCAGAAATTCGCGAATTTCTGCCCGTTTCAAATCGGACAAAAAAAGGGTCAAAAAACGGATCAAAAACTAGAGCAGCTATCAGTGAACTAAATGATGGGTAGCCTGAGAGCTCTGAAAAATGTGAGTATTTTTGGTGCCCTCGACTTCTTTTGAAAGTTACTAACATTTCAGGTCCTCAATCTATAAAGTGCGTCGTGTTTTTTGTTGAAGAGGTAAACAGGGTGGTGCTAACATCTGTAGCTCGCAATCTCTGGTGTGAGATCTTTTGACTCGAGGGAGTCTGAGACCATTGAGTTTGGCAAGCCTTTGACTTTGATTGTTGGACCCAACGGTACAGGTAAAACGGTATGTCTTCCTTTTTTGTCAAAACGCACCATGAAGCTAATAATCAGGACAGACTATTATTGAGTGTCTGAGGTATGCTACTACAGGTGCATATCCACCAAATAGTAAAGGTGGGGCTTTTGTCCATGATCCAGGAATGTATGGTGAGAAGGAGGTGAAGGCTGAAGTGAAACTCGCATTTCAAAGTCTCTCTGGGAACTCAATGGTTTGTACAAGAACTATGCAAGTGATTGCTAAGAAAACAGGTAATACGTTTAAGTCTCTGGAAGGTCAGCTCTTACAGATGAATAGAGGTGAAAGAACCACTATTAGTACTAAGTGTGCGGAATTGGAGAGTCTTGTACCGAGAAATCTTGGTACACCACGTCCCATTTTAGACTATGTGATCTTTTGTCATCAAGAGGATAGTTTATGGCCCCTTTCAGAACCTGCTAATTTGAAGAAGAGATTTGATGAAATCTTCGAAGCTTTGAAGTTCACAAAAGCTTTAGATAACTTAAAAACAATCAAGAAAGAAATGGCTGTTGAGATCAAACTTCTTGACCAATCTGTGAAGCATTTGAAGCAGGATAAAGAGAGAGCAGATCGCACAAGAGATCGTCTAAAAAAAAGCCAAGGAACAATCCAGATCTACGAAGATGAAACTGTTATGCTTGAATCTGAAATTGCTGAAGTCACCCAGGAAAGTGATATACTTTTCAAGTCAAACCAGCAGTTCCAGGAAGTCATATCGAGGTTGGATAGCTTGAGGAGTGATCAAAGATCCGTTAACGAGCAGCTCTCCAGATTGCATGACTCTTGTCAACTTTTACCTGACTCAGATGAAGAACTCAGCTATAAAATTGCCAACTTTCAAGATTTGATACGTACATCTACTATACGAGTTAACAATCTTAAGAATGAAAGCAAGCTAATCCAGAATTCTTTAACTAATCTAAGACAAGAGCAGAACATTTTGACGAGAAATGAAGGTGAATTGAAGGCTAAAGAGAAAAAGCTAAAAGAAGATATGGTCATGCGTGATCGCCTTGTGCAGCAATTTTCTTCTAGCACCGGAATGAACTTGTCAGAAAAAGAATATCAAGAAGTTGAGAGTCAATTCCACAGGGATGCTGAAACCAAACGTAATAATTTGGAAAGCCTAAGGACTAAGGCTTCACAGGATGAATCTGTCGTCTCACAGATGATTAGTGAGAACAAGCAATCTCAATTTAAGGAGACTCAACACAGGCAATACGCCACTACCGATATTAACAACTTGGAGACTGAAATCAAGACTATTCAATCTCGTATCAGCAGCTTGGAGCTCGGTGAAGGAAATCTGGAATATGAGAAATCTGCACTGGAAGATCTTGAACAAAAGCTGAAGATCTTCAACGAGCAAAAATTCATTGAGAAATCCGTTCAGCAGATAAAATTGAACAATAACCAAGTTGCAACTTTAGAGAGTGAGATTGAAGAAGTCTCTCGTGACATTTCGAAAGCACATAGGCAATCTGACACTCATGCAAAAATCTCCTTGATGAACGACGAGTTGAAATTCAAAGACAAGGCGATTCAGAATCTTCTTCAGACTAATCAGGAGCTTTTGCAAGCCCATGAAATCTCTCTAGATAACCCGCTTGACTCCTACAACAGAAAGCTGCAAAAGCTTAAAGTATCTCATGCTGAAGAGGAACGTAAGCTCAATCGGCTAGAGCGTCAACAGAATGATTTAAAGAGTGCCTTCACGTATAAGAGCGAGAGCTTGGAACAAATAATGACCTCAGTCTCTTGTGCTACTCATCATTTTCAACAGCAATTAGGAGATGAAGCTGTGGATGAATATGATGATATTTTGCTGAATGCCGAAGAAGACTACAAAATTGCATTGGAGAATTTGAAGATGGCAACAACAACCCTTCAATTCAATAGGAAGGCGTTGGAAGTTGCACAAGTTACCAGTTGTTGCTATTTATGCTCTAGAAAGTTCGAGGACAGACCTGTCCTACAAGCGTTTGTTGACGAATTGAAGAGAAAGACAGATTCTGGCTTTGACTCTGAATTGCAAGGTCAGCTGAATGATGCTAAAGAATACTTGGACAAAGTAAGGAGTGTTGCATCTGATGTCGAAAAGATCGTCTCTACCAAAGACAAATTGAATGATCTCCGAGAAATTGTTGAGCGGGAGAGACAATCTTCACAGGAGGTTGTTGTGTTACTGAATGAGCAAAAGAAAGTGGCAGAGAAATTTTCAGAGGATATTTCTAACCTTGAGGCCTTGAGAAATCCAATAACGGAGATCAATAGACTTCAAGATGATATTGCTGGTATTAAGAGGCAATTGGATATGAGAACCCAAGAGCTGAAAAATTATGGGCTAGCCGCTAAAAGTCTTGAAGATCTCCAAAAGGCTCATTCAAAACTCACTGACTCTTTGAAGAATCTTCGTAAAGATACTGTTCTCCTTCAAGAAGAGAAAGACGGTAAGCAGAGAGAGTTTGCAATCTTGGAAGGTGGTGTCAAGGATAAGAGATTGATCATCAGTGACTTGGAGAGATCTCTCATTGAGAGGGAAAACTTGGCTAGATCCATCAATGACAACCGCAAAAAGATCGTTAGTTTAGAGAATACTGTTGTCAAATCTGCATCCATTCTGGAACAGCTGGTTGCTGAACAAGAGAAGTTTGAAGCGGATTTGTTCAACTTGCATGAGAGCAACCAACGCCAAATTCACATCAAACAGCGTGACTTGGATGAGTCTAATGACATCTATAATAGGATCCGAGAACTGAATAAGAGTGCCGCTGATTATTTTGAGAACGTTCATAGTCAACTCAATGCCTTGAAACGGAGACTTGACGATACAACCTCTCAAATCTACCAGCACGAGATCAATCTTCAAAAAATTTCTGATACCATCAGTTCTGAAGAACTTCGTCTTGCTGACACCAATAATGAGGAACGTAACCTTCGTTCTAATCTTGACATCCGTCATCTCCAGGACAGACTTGCAAGGCTTGAGCAAGAAGCCAAAGAACTAGAACTTCAGAATGCAGAAGCCCAGAGAACAAGGTATCAAGAACGTTCCAATAAGCTGAGACAGAATTATACTCACCTGACAGCTGAATTAGCTGGTAAGAGAGGTGAAATCCGTCAGATTGAAGATCAAGCAAAACAGCTGCAGAAGGAATTGGATACCGATTTTAAGGATGTCGAGAAGAAATATAGAGAAGAATGGACGAAGTTGCAGACAAGGACTGTCGTATCTGATGATCTGGCGACTTATTCAAAGGCATTGGACAATGCTATCATGAGCTATCATTCTTTGAAAATGAAGGAAATCAACAGAATAATTGATGAGTTATGGAAGACTACTTACAGTGGTACTGATGTCGATAATATCAAGATTAAGAGTGATACGAGCACTGGCAAGGGGAACAGATCCTATAATTATCGTGTGGTAATGTATAAACAAGATGCCGAGTTGGATATGAGGGGTCGTTGCTCTGCAGGTCAGAAAGTTCTCGCCTGTATTATCATCAGACTTGCGTTGAGTGAATGTTTCGGTACTAATTGCGGTGTTATTGCTCTGGATGAACCTACAACGAATTTAGATCATGATAACATTGAGTCATTGGCGCATTCTCTTGGTCGTATCATTGAGATGAGAAGAAATCAGAAGAATTTCCAGTTGATCGTCATAACGCACGACGAGAAGTTCCTACACAGCATGGGTGCTGGGAAGTATACTGACCATTTCTTCCAATTGAGAAGAGATGAAAGCCAGAACTCTAGGATTGAACTCGTTGATATTGCAAAAGTTTCAGTCTGACCAATTGTGATATATACCATCTATCTTCTTCTTATACCTTATTTGGCTCTCTGCAATATCTATCATGATTTCATACTTTGTCTGCAATAGCTTCTCAAGTAACTTATCCTTGTCAGCTATGTATGTTTTACCTTGGCTGTTAAAAATTTGAATGACTTTGGTCAAAGGAATACCCTGTGTGCCAGAGAATGCAAGAAATGCTGCACCACGAACACCAGAATGATAAGGGTCAGAGTCATTGATTTCAACAGGAAGTGAGGTTACAAGCGATATTAAGTTTATTAGTCTCCTGTTCTTTGCTTGACTTCCACATATGGCAATTTTTTTGATCTCTAACTCATTCATAAGAGAAAGGACCTGTTTTGCTTGGAAAGCGAGGTATTCCAAGATACAAACATACTTTAAGATCAGATCATTCAAAGATGTATCAGTAGATTCGCCGAAGAAGACGCCACGTAAAGATGCATCGGCGTATGGTGTTCTATTACCAGATAGTTCACCATAGAGAAACATGTGACGAGTGGAATGGTGGATACTCTTGCCTGTTGCCTCCTCAATCTTTATTATGAGATCTTCAAGGACCTCAAATGTTTGGGTTCCGTATTCTTCATGCAAGTCTCTATAAGCTGGATGTGTTTCAAAAAGATGCTCGATAAGCTTGCCAGTTGTAGCCTGACCACACGTTGAGACCAACAAGTCTTCAAATATGCCCGAGAAGGGACCCCAAATGCCCTCTATTGGGACCTTATAGGAATGTGGTACCATGAAGCATGTTGAAGTACCCGCAACCATAGTCAATGTGCTCTTGATCTGATTTGGACATGATCCTAGCCAACTTCCGTAGGAATCGATCACGCCTTGGACGATAGCACAGTCAGCATTACCTCCAATTCTTGATCCGGCTAATGGAATCACACTGAATTCTGTACTAGAGTGTAATTCCAATGATCCAATTGATACAAAGCTGTTTGATGCGAGATCTTTGAGACCAATCTTTTCTAGAAACTCTTTTGACCAGCCTTTCACTTCACCGTCCAATGCTATTGGATTCTCTGAATTAGAGACAACGTATCCGTCCAGAGCTTTAAATCCAAGATGCTCACTCAGTCGATAGGAGAGATAATCATGGAGATCGAAGATTACCATATTTTCTCGATGAGATCTTGGAACATGATCGAAGGTATACTTGACTTTTGATACACCCATCTCTTCCAAGAATGATCCACCCATGTACTGCTTCACAGGATCACCTTCAAGGCTGCGATTGATCTCCTCGGTCTCCTTTGAAGCCCTTGTGTCCATCCAGAAGATTACATTCTGATTAGAATCAGAGATATTGTAATCAGCAGCATAGGGGGAGAGGCTTTCACCTTGTCTTATCATCACGACGATGGAACACGTTGCACATACCCCATAACCTTTTACGGATCCGATGGATTTTGCTTGAACAGTAACATTGCTAATACATGAAATCATGGCTTCCCAGATGTCTCTGGAGCTCTGAGTGATAAATCGATGATCCTCTTGGGAAATATGGTACTCTATTGGCCTCTCATGGGATGCCACTATCTTCCCCTGTTGGTCCATGGCACCGACCCTCACTGAACTGGATCCAACATCAACCCCAACGAACAGGCATCCGTCTCCAGTCATATATTTGACTCTCCTGTTTTCTCGACCCCTCGACATCTCTCTAGAAGCTGATAGCGTTATTTGTTCGGACGTCGGATCCTCGGGTTTAGGAAGTCAGGAGGTCTGAGACAACAGGTGCTGAAAGACTTGAAAACAACAGGGGATCACAGGAGTCCAAGTTGACTGAAGATAGAATCTGTTACTGGCAGGTGTGATGAGTGAAGACAACACTCAGCAATTATTTGATGAGCTCTCGCTCAATGATAACGAAAGAGATAATGAACAAGACAGTGAGATCAGTTCAGATGCTGCCAACTCCATCATAGGGGGGGAGAACTTGATGGATGAGGAAGATATAACACAGCAAGAGCTTGAACAGAAGTCCTTCAAAAATGAGAACAAGGTGTTCACATTCACATTGCCGTTTGGTGGAAACCCGTTGGCCCATTTACCTTCAATAAAGCAACTCAAGGGATCTCTACCCATAATTGGTAACAATGATGACGAGGAGAAAAGAGAGCATGATCAAATGAAACATGAGATACGTAACAAGTTAAAGAGACAAGAAACGATTTCTACGATGGAGGAAGCATATTTATACAAGAATAATCGTGGTATTGATAACTCTCGTATTAGAGCCATCAAAAGAACATTCACACCAAGTATCACTATTCCATCTTTGATCGATGAGAAGAAGAAGTTTGAACCGACCGTTTGGGATGACCTAGAAGGTGAAATCGTGATCCTGGGCGGGTACAGAGGGAGTATTCTTCGAGACTCAAAGACTAATAGACGTGTTTGGATTCCCCTACGTGCTGGGTTCAATATCAAAAAGATCAACTTGCTGATCGGCCCAACTGATCAGGATGAAGCGAAGGCACAAGAGGAGATATATGCCGATGATATGATGACACATTTAGGGCCGGTAGATATCGCAAAGAAACTGAGGGCTAAGCTGAACAATGGAAAGACCAAGGTGCACACATTTGGGTATGACTGGAGACTATCTCCAGATATCAACTCACAGAAACTCTTCGAGTTCTTAATGGGCCTTGAATGTAACAAACCACGTACAAAGAAGAAAGGTGCTATTGTGATAGCACACTCCATGGGGGGGTTGATATCACATCATGCTATGCAGAGAGACCCCACCCTATTCAGAGGCTTACTCTACGTTGGTGTACCTGCAATGTGTCCAAATATCCTCGGTCCTTTGAGGTCCGGTGATAATGTCCTATTTAGCTCAAAGATCCTTACAGCAGAGGCCAACTTCTTCATGAGATCCAGTTTTGTTTTTTTGCCTCGTGATGGGCGTTGTTTTATCGACAGAAATACAAACGAGCAATACAACTTGGACTATTTTGACCCGCAGACATGGATAGATTATAATCTATCACCATTGGTAGCTCATGATAGACAAAGAGATAAGAAGACGCATGATGATAACCAAATAAAAACCGTAAGATCTCCATTGTCCCCATTGTCACCAATCTTTGAGATCTCCGATATGAAGCGTTCGTTATCTTTGAACAGATCTGAACCTGAACAGCAATTCCATTATTCAATCGAGGAGTCTTTGGAATATTTAGATAGAACCTTGAAGCGTACAAAGAAATTCCTTGATGAGCTGGAGTATAACCCAGAGCAGGACTACCCACCTCTGGCGATCGTTTACGGTAATGAGGTGCCAACAGTGCGCGGTTGCCGTGTTGAGGGTCTGCAGGGGATCATCGATGGTGACTACGCTGATTTCTACTATGGTCCTGGTGATGGTGTCGTGCATCATAAGTGGCTGATGCCAGAAAGAAGGGATTTCCCTGTTGTTGCCAAATTTGCATCACCTCTGGGCCACATCTCTCTGATGACAGATCTACCTGTTATGGGTGAGGCATTGAGTGCAATCATTATGGAGGAGAAGGCTAGACAAAACGATTTTTCTGCATAAATTCTGTTCATTAGATTTATATATAATCATTCATCTTCAGTATCGTAATACTTCACTTTGAGCCATAAACTGCAGGCATTGCACTGTAAAATGATTTCATAACCACCCATACCATCATCGGTGCCGTTCTGTTCCAAGTCTGACTCACTCAGAATAAATCCCTCCTGGGTGGTGCATCTATGGCAGTCCTTCTTGAACAGTGTGTTTTCGCCTGTTTCAACACAATGGAAGTCATCCAGAGTAAAGACATCTAGTCCTTCCCCTGTGCTCAAAAGACCACTCTTCTTGAAGGTTTGATGCAGTTCCTCATCATAAAGTTTCCTCGTAGAATTATTTGAAAGCGTGTTGTATGCGTTCTTCAACTCTACAATCATGTTACCATTCACAATCTCCTTAGTCTTGTCTGGGTGAGTACTCAGCAGTTTCTCTCTATATGCCACCTTAATCTGCTGGGAGGTGGCAGCAGGTGATACCTCAAGGAGCTCGTAGTATGACTTCGCCATGAGTCCATTCATTATATCTAATGACTTCTCTAAAATAAAACCTAACAAATACTATGATAAGAGGAGAGAAATGTGCCTCTTCATACAAATCTTTATCACTCCGAGGAGTGAAAATTCCGCTTATGGTCACTTCCGACCTCCTCTGGAACAATTTTTTCCCATGTGCGATGCCTTCAAAAACATAATCCAACAGAAATCTTGAATCAGATTCGGAGGCGTTCCTAACTGTCTTTCTATCATGGTCCAAGAGAAGAGAAAAAGAGAGGAGTATACTGAGCTCAAGGTTTCGGCTTACACCGAGGAGCCAACTTTGGCTGTGGGTACCTTCTTCAATGGGTTCACAGTCCCAGATGATGTAAAGTTCGATCTCTACAAGAACAAGAAGAACAACGATGTGATTTTCCATGGTGAGAACCAGAGATTAGAGTATGATGGTAAATCTGGCGAAGATAATTCGAGTGAGTATGCCATTGCAGTGTACGATGCAGTGGAGAAGTCTGTTGAGTTATACAAGGCCCCAGTGCTCTTAGGCCGTGTCACTTCTAAGGCTCACAAGAAGATGATAGGACCGGCTATTAAGCAAAGCAATGTCCGTTTGAACATTCAGAGAAATGCTCTTGGTGAAGCCTTCGGTACCAAGAAGGCGAAGAAGGCTATTTCAGATTTGGAGAGAAACCGTATTGATGCTGAGAGACTCGTCGATGCACAAGCAGACATCATTGATAGTGTCAAGACCAGTACTGAAACTCTGCCAACAAGAGAACAGCTTACGGAGACTGTGCTTAATGATAGACCAACTCCTGTTGCGGACGTTGATGCTAGAGCTGTGGAGGATATTTATCCACTCTACAACATTATACCGAAGAGAGAATTACAGTTCATTCGTGTCGGACCTATACTCAAGGAGACAGATGCAAAAAAGAGATTGGAATACATGCCATACCAAGACTCTGCCTTTATCCAAGCGCAATTAGCTACCGTCCAGGATGAAACGCAACTTCAGAAGCTTCAACTCATCTATTATGCATCTCTACTCATTGGTGTCTATCAAAACAGGCGCATTTCCAATAAGAGTACCCTTTCGTCACAATTGAACAACCCACCAGAATTATTGATGGATGGTATCTTGGAGAGATTTGCCATTGCTAGACCTGGTCAATTTGGTCGTTCCAAAGATAGAGGTTTCACCATCGACCCACATCATGAAGATAAGTTGCTGTGTTACTTGCTCACGACCATCTTCCACATCAATGGCTTCCTCATTGAGGTGAGTCCACTGGCTCAAGAGTTATCTCTGAAACCATCTAGGCTAGTTGGTTTGTTTAGAGCCCTTGGTGCTGTTGTTAAGAGTGCCACTGTCGCTGAAGCCGTTGCCCTGGGGATCCCTAAGGCCGCTGCGGCCTCCTATAAGATTGCCTCTTTGAAAGTACCATTCAAGATGCCACAAATGACCAGAAGGGGCAGAAAGACTTGAGTTCCGGGCTTTTAATTTCACAACACCACAACACGTACATTTTTAAGGATTTAGGGTTCTGTAGTGAAGCTTTTGTGCCAACCTGCACGCGCGCGCAGCGCAGAATTTTTTTCTGG